>CM043701.1:99005432-99225432 GCA_023935145.1 Bretschneidera sinensis | reverse complement strand
TGAATTTTCGTGCCTTAGATCTGGAAACTTCCGAAAATAAACCACTTTAAATCAGCGTATTAAAATTGCAGGCTAAGGGACTTTCCATAACTGCAACAGTGTTGGTACAGCAACTCCAAGCCCAGTTTCAACCTTGATTCAGCCAGTATCTCTCAAAACTCAAAACATGAAATTTGTAGAGATTTTTCTTGGCGTTCCGTAACATCTTGAATCATCTCAATCGGAGCTCAAATGAGAGAGTTATGCCCAGATTACGAAGCGATTTCAAAACTGTCCGAAATCACCCAATTAATTTCATTTTGCACTTAACGCCTCCATTTGCATCCTAAATCAAAATGTAATAATAATGAGTACATTTAGGCACTAAATAAGAATAAAAAAACTAAACATTAAGGGAGAAAAATATAATATTTTGCATTCTCATCAGTCCCCACCAGGGTGACTGAATTAATACTCAATGAACTTTATAAAGATGAAAGAAATTAGAAAAAGAAGAAGCATAGCCAAATTAATTAAAATAGATTGAAGAAATAAAAAGACACTTCCTTTATCTATTTATAGGCTCTAATTAGTCCAAATTTTGGTGCCCCGACAAATATTTGCTACAACAATGGCTTCTGGGAAGGTTGAGACAGTTGTGGCTGGAAACTATGTTGAAATGGGAAGAGAAGAAGACAATTCAAATTAATCAGCTAAGACCAAATTCTCAAAGCTGTTTTGGAATGGCGGATCAGTCTATGATGCATGGTCTAGCTGTTTTGCTAAAATTCTTTTTTATTACAAACAATAATTCTAACTTATCATTTACCTATTCTCTCTTAATCCATAAAAGAGTTATTGACCTGAGGTTTCAATCTCAAAACCTTCTTGACATCTAAGTATTATTGTAGGTTGCACAAGTACTACTTGCACTGCCTTACTCATTTTCACAACTTGGGATGTTATCTGGGATTCTTTTTCAACTGTTCTATGGGTTAATCGGAAGCTGGACTGCATACCTTATTAGTGTACTGAGTACAAAACTAGAAAGGAAAGAGAAAAGATTGATTTTAGGAATCATGTTATTCAGGTAAATTTATTTTCTTCCTTTCAATATATATATATATATATATATATATATATATATATATATATATATATATATATATATCCTTCTAGTTGACATTGAATTTACACATAAAAAGATCATATGTGAAACATTAATATCTACTAATTTACACATAAAAATTAGTGGTTTGAAGTTCTTGATGGGCTGTTGGGAAAACATTGGAGGAATGTATGCCTAGTATTAGACTACCCATCCTTTAGGAGAAAACTGCAGGTTCAGAGCAACTAACTTGTCGTTCAGCTCTTGTCAAGAACCGAGGAGAAGGTAGCTTTATGGAGTGACTGGTGGTGGAATACTCATTGAACTGTAGGCTCAGTTTAGTGGTTTCTACTAAGCTATGAGGTTGAAGCACAAGTGAAGAGTGTGAATTTGATTATATATGTAAGAACAGTATACTAGATACTGTATTGAGTTCAGCTGGATGGTATCCGAGACAGAATCATTTATTGTTCCTGGCCTGCCAAATCAACCAAAACTCACAAGATCACAACAACCAGATATTGCCAAAACCAAAAATGACTTCTCTGCTTTGTTTGATAAGGTCAAGGAGGCTGAGAATAAGAGCTTTGGGTTGTTAATGAACAGATTTTATGAATTAGAGCCGGCTTATGTTGATCATTTCAGAAACGAAATGGGAATGAAGGCATGGCATCTAGGCCCTGTTTCACTTTTCAACAGAGACATTGATGATAAAGCTGAGAGAGGGGACAAGGCTTCTGTGTGCAAACATAGCTGCTTAAGTTGGCTTAATTCCAAGAAACCCAACTCGGTTATCTTTATTTGTTTTGGAAGCCTAACCAGATTCAGCGAGTCTCAAACAACAGAGATTGCTAATGCCCTTCTAGAATCAGGCCACTCATTCATCTGGGTTGTAGGGAAAGTCATGACAACCAACAATGACAGTGACAAGGATCAGCAGCAAGAATCATGGCTACCAGAGAGATTTAAGGACAAAGCAAAACAGAGTGGAAAAGGGTTGATTATAAGGGGATAGGCACCACAGGTGTTGATACTTGAGCATCCAGCCATTGGAGGTTTCTTGACTCACTGTGGTTGGAACTCTATTATTGAAGGGGTGAGTGCTGGCGTGCCCATGGTCACTTGGCCAATGTTTGCAGAGCAATTTTACAATGAGAAACTGGTGACTCAGGTAATAAAATTTGGAGTCCCGGTGGGTAATGAGTTCTGAAAATTGTGGGCAGCAGGCGAATCCCCTCTGATTAACAGAGATAGGATCAAGAAAGCGGTAAATGCAGTGATGGATGATGGTGATGAAGCAATGGAGATGAGAAGAAAAGCTAACAGACTCGAATAAATGGCATGGAAGGCTGTTGAAGAGGGCAGATCATCTTACAATAACATGAAGGCTCTGATTGAGGATATTAGATCCTACAAACCAGCTAGTGCAGCAGAGTAGGAAAAAAATTCAGATATTCAACTGCTTTAATCTTGATAACTAGAAATCTGATGAAGTTCACAATGATATAAAAAAAAACCTGGAAATAGAAGAAGGGCGAGTCAAGCTACTGTAAATAACCAAATCTAGATGACACAATTATCTATAAGAGTTAATTGTGAACAAATACCATAGAACCAGTAGTAAGTAATACCCCAATATTTGGCCTGTGTACACTCTAAGCCTGATATCAACCTGTCTTCACGAGTGTACATCTGTTTTATGTTCTTCTAGTTTTCTGACGATATGAATAATTTCCATGCACAAACAGTTTTTGATAAGTAGAAACTTTTTTCCACATTTGATAGCCAACCAACACTTCAAAAGGCAGAAATGAATCTATAGTTCACTACAAACCTTAGAAGAAAACCCAATCGAAAATTGTAACTTCCAGATCAGACAGTGGCGAAGAAAACCCAAACCTTAGAAGTTGAAACCCAATCCAAAATTGTGTTGCTGGTGAGACAGCTTCACCAAAGATGTTGGTCCAAAACATGCTATGGCAATACCCAAGAGTGAATTGGATATTAAAATTTTTTAAGTTCTTTTTGCAATATCAAATATCAAAATATATGTGGAATTAAATCTAATCAATTTTTTTAAATTACTAGCACAAAGATGAGAGAGTTTATCACTTAATATAGAAAAAGATAATTGAATTGTAAAATAATTAAGCAATCAATCTCATTTACTTGAATAATATATAATTATAAGCACGTAATTATGCAAGTAATTAAGGAGATAGAGTTAGAGAGATGTAAACTCTATTTATAGTGGTTCGGCAATATTGGAATCTTTCTGACCCTATGTCCACTCTCTTCAAAGATCATCCTTTCACTAAAACAAGCAACTTCATGGATATTGCTCAAACCGAATACAAACAAGTAACTTCAAGGGTGTTGCTTCAACCTTTTTCACAAGGATCCCAAGTTTGCTATCCAAGTGTATATGCCCAACACTCACTAACTCACTTACAAACTCTCACAAAAGTTACACCAACTCCTTTAACAAGATAATGAAATGAACGTTTGAAACAAACAAACAAGAGAGATTTCTCAATGAAGATTACAACTCAATATTTTCTCTCTCAAAAGTTTATAGCTTGACAATGGAGTTTTTGGCTCAAGAAGAACAGAATAAAGATTTTGCTTTAATCCTTTGTTGTAAAATGTTTCTCTTGTCTTTTAAATGAGCTTTGAGGCTCTATTTACAGTATCTTGAAGTTTTCTAGCCGTTGGAGACAAAATAAAGCCGTTAGAGACAAGTTTATAGCCTTTTAAATTCAAAAATATAGCTGTTGTAATTTGTCCAGTCGATTGTCCACTTATGGCAGTCGACTGTCCTTCATAACTGATCCAAAAACTGATTTTTTGAGCACCTAATCGACTGAGTCAGTTTTTGTGCACCGCTACAATGTTCTCAGCATCAATTTTCTTCATATTTCTTCATTATTTTTGGATTTTTGAGTTCCAAAAAATCTCCTAGTTGAATCAAACTTTCTTGCACATTAAACACACGAGTTAAACACTTCAAAAGTATTTTGTTATCATCAAAATTAATCTAATCAATTTCTTGATTGAGGCATTTTTTATGATGACAAAACATATTACAAATTTAAGCATAATGTGTGTGCAAGATATATGAAGAATGATATATTACAAATACTCAAATAATTTTCTATGTCAATATAAATTCTTCTTAAATTCAATTAGAGCGTGTTAAGTATTGAACCCAAAGAATTTAATAAAATCACGTAGAGATTTTAGATCTTCAATTAATTAAGGCTATGTAATAAAATGCAATGCAAATTTAATTAGCTCCTAAAAATTGAAATGCTTACAAAGTTTATCTTATGATTCAAACCTATAATTTAGCTCTTTTGTCTTTGAAGTTGCATTTCAATTATTCTCCTTGAATTTGATCTTTTAGAGAGCTTCTTGACTTTTGAAATCATTACTTTGATTCACCAATTTCTATAATCTTGATCTCCTTTGATGTATAAGCACTATCAACAATTTGTATCACCTAAGTAATATTTATTAGTGCTTAATTAAGATTTTTGTCACTATCAAAATCATTCAAGGTCAATAAACACTTGATCAACAAAACCCAATCGTGCAGAGATGGTGTGGTGGTTCTGGGTTCATTGCAGAGGGTAGAGGGTGAGCGAAAAAGAAGTGAAGGCAGAGGACGTGTGGCTAAGAGCCACCTGCGAGGGAAGACGACATGTGGCTAACGGTTGACGGTTGATGGCTGACAAAGGAGTGAGGGCAGAGAGCGGGCAACGAAGGAGCGACGGCAGAGGGTGTGCCTTCAAGGTTCGCGATTTTGGGTAAACAATATATGTGATGTTAGGGTTATTTAGGTGTTAAGTCTTGTGTTTAGAAGAATGATTTGTAATAGGATAAATAAAAGTTTTGTATAAAATTTAACACTAAGGTGGATCAATAGTAAAACTTCAACACACTTAATAACAAGTCTTGAGTTCGAACCTTGCTGTTGCCTCATTTTTACATAATATTTAAAGCGAATTTGTTATCTGTAATACTAGTTTTTAACCAAAAAAATCAATAAAAAATCTATTTTTTAAAACCAATAATAGTCTCATTGACGAAATATTTCTTCGATGATACTATTTCTCCAAATGAAAATTTAATCAGAATACTTTTTTAACAACCAGTTACTGAGGGAATATAATTATCTCTGACGAAATTCTGTCGGTGATATTTTTTTATATATCATCGAAAGATATAGTCTATCGGTGATATACACTATCACCGACAACAAAAAATCCATCGGTAATAATTCGTCGTTGATACTATTTTTTCTTGTAATGTGTCCACGTATCTAACAAAATAGGCGAGCATTTGTAAATTTAAAACTTAAAAAGAAAAAAAATATATAACGTTTGTAAATAAGGCCCACATGTGATCTGTTTAAAATTATGGGGCAAATCCAACATTTACACTGCTACACTACTCGCTCTTTTATACTAAAACAATACTATTCATACAAAAGGGAGAGTGAGTGGGGGACAGAAAATTCATCAATTTCCACCTTTTGCATAATTTACCAAAGATTTATTGAAATTTCCAAGCATGATGAAGACTTCAGTGCACAAAGGCAAGGGGCATCTTTTTTTATCAAGAAAACAATTGGATCTAGTGTCATTTCACTATCGGACCGCAAATAATCTCTCAAAGTGATTGTCTTTGGATGACTAAAATATTTTGCTTTTCCTATTTGATTTCCGTTTGTATCGTAGGTTATATTAGCAGGCTAATATTTACTATGCTCGAAAAGCCTTCTTCTGTGTGACCATATAAAGTTCGAGCTGAATAAAAGAAAATGGGTTTATGGATATGAATAGAATATCTAATTCATTTTTTTTGGAATATAGACCAACTAGAGAGTGATGGAGTTTCTATGATGGCTCCATGGAATGAATTTTTGTTGCTTTGGTGATTTTTTGTCAGAATTTTTATTTTTATTTTTATGGGTTTCTGTTGCTTGCTTTTGGATTGGTGTAGATCTGAAATTAATAGTAGTAACTTATCAATGTCATTTATATGAAATAATATCTTTTATCAGATCATGGGATCTTACCCATTTGTCAAGTTATTCCTTCCCATATTGCTATACTATATTCCTCTTCCAATTCTCAACCTGATAAAATTATTTGGAGCTTAGAAAAATCTGGCAAATTTACTGTTGCTTCAGCTTATAATTGGTTTTTTAATAATCAAATTCCTCCACTTCTGGTTGCTCTTCCTTGGCTTCATCTGTGGAAGCTCAAGTGTTCAACCAGAATTAAAATGTTTGGATGGTTTTTAGCTATCAATATTATCCCTACAGCCAGTTTCTTACATCATAAGCATGCCTTACATTCAGCTAATTGTATGATTTGTAACTTTGCCTCGTTTATACTCCTCTTGTGGCTTTAAGATTTATTTTAGCTTCCCTTTCTTCTTTATTTGATCATGGTAATTTTAATTTACGGCTCTATCTGAATCAGTGGTATGATGAAACTGTGCAATTAATGCCAAAGGTTTATATCAAGATCGAGCGCTTACCACTGCGTTAAAAGCTATAATTGAGAGTCAAAATGCAATTCAAATCACTTAAACCGCACATCGTCATATTTCGACTACGACTTAGTTACAACATGAGCCTCCGCTACACGACAATTGTTACCAACACCTGACCCAATAACTTACATTTAAACTTTCACCCTAAAGCTCACTTTTATATTGGCTCATCTGGAAGCATAGGAAACTTGGCTATTTTTGCAAAATCCTGGATTTTCTGGTATTGGTGACATTATCAAAGACTGGCATGGTCATTGCTTGGGTGGTTTTTCAAAGTTTATGGGTATTACAAATTATATGGCCCAAAATACTCCGGCCCAAAACACTCCAGGCCCAGAATACTCCAAGCGCCCGAGCTCGACGAACGGCCCGCTCCGACCTATACCAGCCCAGCTGGCTCCGGCTCAAACAAGCCTCAAACTAAGCCGAATGCCCCAAAAAGACCCAACAGGCCCAGCGACCTCCCCAGGCCAAGCAAGCGATCCACATATTTCCCGGCCCAACGAAGTCTCCAGGCCTGCGAAGGACGGCCCAGCAAACCTATGATGGGATCTCCCCTACGACCGTCAGCCGCCCTACAGTCGCCAGCCACCCTACAAAGCTATCAGCCACCCTACAAAGCTATCAGCCACCCTGCAGACTGACAACCACCCTGCAGCTGTCCTACGGCCGCACTCTCACCCGAGCCCGCTATCATGACCACCTCGCCGGCAGACGCATATAAATGGGCCAAGGTATGGACTTCACCAGGGATATTAGGACACACCCGCACTCGCACTTGATATATTTAAGCCCTCAGCTTCTTTTGAGCCCTCGGCTTCTCCCTTAAATCGTTGCTGACTTAAGCATCGGAGTGCCTTCGGAGGTCTCCCCCTCCCCTCCTTCCGAGGGCCTTCAGTTCACTCCTGTCACTTGTGCAGGATCCTAGCCGAGTCCTCACTCAAGCCACATCCCCAACCAGGCCATGTCAGCTCCCAGGTCACGTCAGCCCCAGTGGTTTTTGGCATTAACAGATTGGCGCCGTCTATAGGAAACCACAATCTCTCTCTACAATAGGAGCGAAGAAGTAAAAGAACTCATCTGTCACGATGCCACCGAGGACCAGCGCAAGAATCAGCAAGGGGACCTCAGTAGCGTGCTCGGCCCCTGAACAAAGCAGCACTCGCGGTCGCCATTCCAGACCCAGATTTCCAACAATACTCGAACATGCCACCCCCGTCAGAGAGCAGCGCCCCCACCTCCCAAAAACCGACTCGCCCGATGATGGGGAAACAACCGCCCACCTTCAAGCCCTGGCAACACAAGCCCAGTTTCAGGAACTATCCAGGATGATAGCCAATTTGGCGACCCAGGTTAGGGATGGAGGTCAGCAGCCTCCCGGCTTTCCCGGCCAAGCTTCCGGACAAGCAAAGTCGACCAGTAGAAATAACCCCACTTACTGTCCATCTCCTACGAAGCCCTCCCCGCGTTGTAGTCGGTCCAAGAAAAGTTTCTCCTCAAAAGGTAACCTCAGCCTGGACAGGTGGTTTGAGGAAATGGAAGGGAAGATAGACTTAGCCCTAAGACACAAGAATCCCAGCCTTATGGACGAACTCTGCGTCCAGGACCCTCCCTTCACGGAGGGTGTCCTCGAGACCCCTCTCCCGCCAAACTTCATAATGCCCCAAGTAAGGATGTATGACGGAATTACAAATCCGATGGACCACCTCCAGCACTATAAGACAACGATGGTACTACACCGGCACTCGAACCCGATCATGTGCCGCGCCTTCCCCCTGACTCTCGAAAAGGCGGTGGGTACTTAGTACTCACACTTGAAGCCAGGAACCATTAGCAACTTCAAAGAGCTCAGTTATACTTTCGCCTCTCACTTCCTCAGCAGCAAGGGGCCCAAGAAAACCTTAGAAAGCATTTTCAACATTATCCAGCATAGGGGAGAGAGGCTTCGGGCTTACATCTCCCAATTCAACACAGCGACGTGGGAGATTCCAGACCTCGATCCGAACGTCCAAGTGATGGCCTTCAAAAATGGATTTAGATCCGGCATCTTTAGCTCCAAGCTAACTCGGTGCCTGCCCCGAGACATGAATGAGATCCTGGCCTGGGCAGAAAAGTACATACTGGAGGAGGATGATCAAGCCTTCAGAAGGGAAAGAGAGGGAGAAACCGAGAAGAATAGGAAAGACCCCGCCCCCCAGAGAGGAGCGGCCAAAAAGCCCCACCAGGAGGACAGGTATAGACCCCATCCTCGGGTCGACAGCTTCACTCCCCTCAATACTACTAGGACTGACGTCCTCGTACAGCTTCAAGACAAGTCTGTCCTACAGTGGTCACCCAAGAAGTCTCTCGGGGGAAATTAAAAGAAATGGTGTCGATTCCACCAAAGCCGAGGCCAAAATACAGAGGAGTGTCACGACTTGAAGGAACAAATTGAGAATCTCATCAACCAAGGGCACCTGAAGGAGTTTACTGGGCCTCAAAGAAGGGAAATCCCTGCACTACCAAGAAGAGATAACAAACGCCCTTATCAGCAATGGCAAGAGAAGCCAAACCCTCGGAGAGACCCTAGGGCGGAACAGGAAAGACCCCGCTAGAAAAATCCAGAGGTGGCCACATCCACCCGAATCATCAAAACTATTTGCAAAGGGCCAGCCGTGGAAGGAAATTCGAGGCGGAGCAGTAAAGCATATGCCAGGGCTGTAGTCTCCGTCAGTGGCCCCTAGAAGAAAAAAAGAACAGAGCCGGTGATATCCTTCACAGAAGACGACCTCGAGGGCATGCAGACTCCTCATGAAGACGCTGTGGTAGTCTCGCTCCCAGTGGCCAACTGCGAAATACGACGGGTCCTGATCGATAATGGGAGTTCTGCAGACATATTGTTTCATGAGGCCTATCAACGCATGGAGTTGAAGGAGGGGCATCTAAAGCCTGCCCTTGCCTCCTCTATGGCTTCGGGGGATCACTAGTCTTCGCCGAAGGAAGCATAGTCCTCCTTGTGACCGCGGAGATAACTCCGAGGACGTCTACTGTACAGACTACGTTTCTAGTGGTCAAGCAACCCTTTTCCTATAACATGATAATCGACCAGCCCACCCTCAACAAACTGAAGGCCGTCGTCTCCACCTATCACCTAGAGGCCAAGTTCCCCACCAGCAAAGGAGTAGAAGTGATCAAAGGGGACCAGAAGGTCTCCCGGTCCTGTTATTTGAGGGATATCAGGGAAGGGAAAAAGACCGAGGCCCTACCGCTTGAAGTAAAGGATCTACGGGACGAGGTGAAGAAACCCAGAGGCCAGCCCGCAGAGGAACTAACCACTGTGCCCCTGAGAAAAGACCCCGCCCGAACCATACAAATAGGAGCGAACCTCCCAAAAGAACCCAGGGAAGAACTCTTTCGCCTCCTCCGAAAGAATCGGGATCTATTCGCCTGGTCAGCCCTAGATATGCCAGGGGTTAACCCTAAAACCATTGAGCACCGCCTAAATGTAGATCCCAGGTGCAAGCCAGTTATTCAGAAGAAGAGGTCTTTCGCCCCCGAGCGCCAGGTAGCCATCAACACTGAGGTGGACAAACTGCTGGAAGCCGGCTTTATCAGGGAAGCAAGGTACCCAAATTGGGTATCCAATGTCGTGATGGTCAAAATGGCCAGTGGTAAATGGCGTATTTGCATTGACTTCGCCAACCTAAACAAAGCTTGCCCAAAGGACAGTTTCCCTCTTCCTCGGATCGATCAGATGGTAGACGCCACTTCTGGGCACGAACTTCTCTCTTTCATGGACGCCTACTCTGGTTACAATCAGATTTTCATGCACAAGTCTAACCAAGAAAATACCGCCTTTATCACCGAGCGAGGGCTGTATTGCTACGAAGTGATGCTCTTTGGGTTGAAGAATGTTAGGGCAACTTATCAGAGGTTGGTAAACAAAATCTTCAAGAGGCAGATAGGGCGAAATATGGAAGTCTCTGTAGATGATATATTGGTTAAAAGCTCTGAAGCACAGAACCACTGCTCCGACCTAGAAGAGGCCTTCGGAGTCTTGCGCAAGCATAATATGAGATTGAATCCGTTCAAGTGCGCTTTTGGGGTAACTGGGGGCAAGTTCTTAGGATTCATGGTCACTCAGAGAGGGATAGAGGTTAATATGGAAAAGATAGAGGCCATCCTCAACATGGCCCTTCCCAAGTCTGTGAAAGAGGTCCAACGACTCACCGGACGAATCGCGACCCTGAGCCGTTTTATGTCTAAGTCGGCAGAAAGATGCCTTCCTTTCTTTAAGGCTATCAAAAATGTGAAGGACTTCACCTGGTCCGAAAGCTGCCAAGAAGCGTTCAAAGACTTGAAGAAGTATCTGAGTTCGCCGCCCCTCTTGACCAAACTACTCCCAGATAAAGAGCTCTTCTTTTACCTATCCGTCGGCCCAAGCACTGTAGCCTCTGTACTGATACGGGAAGAAGCAGGTACCCAGAAACCCATCTACTACGTCAGCCGAATTCTCCACGATGCCGAGACGAGGTACCCTCCCAATGAAAAAATGGCCTACGCCCTGATAGTAGCCACACAAAAGCTCCAGCCTTACTTCCAGGCACACACTATCGTTCTCCGGACGAACCAACCCTTGAGGCAGGTCTTTCACAATCCAAGTGCTTCGGGGAGGATGGTAAAATGGGCGATCGAGCTGGAAGAGTTTGATATCCGATACCCACCTAGGCAATCTATCAAGGGCCAAGCTTTGGCCGATTTCATCATGGAAACAACCCTGCTCATAGACCCGGATGAGCCCGCAGCATCTAAGGACGATAGCCCCCCTCTGAGATGGAGTCTCCATATGGATGGGTCCTCAAATTCACAAGGAAGTGGGGCGGGGCTCATCCTCTGCAGTCTGGAAGGCTTCACCATTGAATATGCATTGAGGTTTGGGTTCAGGGCCTCCAATAACGAAGCAGAATACAAAGCCCTCCCAGCCGGTCTAAGGTTAGCCAAAACACTTGCAGTGGAAATACTGGAGGTATTCAGCGACTCCTAGTTGGTGGTAAGTCAGGTACAGGGGGAGTTCGAGGTCAGGGGGGAGAAACTCTCCCGATATCTCCAAAAAGTAAAGGAACAGGTTGACATGCTAAAAACATTCAGGATAACTCAGATCCCTCGAGCCGAGAACTCCAAGGCAGATGCCCTTGCGAACCTGGCCTCCTCTCAGGAACTAATGCCTAACCGAGCTGTCTACCAAGAAATCCTCTCTGCACCTAGTATAGATGAAGCTCTAGTCCTACCAGTAGAAGAGGGGCTCACTTAGATGAATCTGATCCTCTAATATCTAAAAGAAGGCACGGTACCCGAACAAAATGACCAAGCCAGGAAGTTAATTTCTCGTGCCTCGCGTTATACCCTCATTAAAGGGCAACTATACAAAAGGGCTCTAACCATGCCATACCTCCGATGCCTCGGGCCGAGAGAGTCTGACTATGCTTTCCGAGAGGTCCACGAAGGGATATACGGAAACCACCTGGGGGCTCGAGCCTTAGCCTGTAAGGTCCTTCGCCAGGGGTACTATTAACCCACGGTTAAAGATAACGCGGCAGATTTAGTCAAAAAATGTGAGAACTGTCAGCGGTGGTCTCCAATATCACACCGTCCTGCTAACCCTCTCGTCTCCATCACTAGCCCTCTCCCCTTCGCCATGTGGGGGATGAATCTCCTAGGCCCGTTCCCAACGGTTGTTAGGCAGAAGAAGCATCTTATTGTAGCCATTGACTACTTCACCAAATGGGTCGAGGCCGAGCCATTGGCCAGTATCACGGATCACCAGATTCTGAACTTTGTATAGAAATCGATAGTATGCCGATTCGGGATCCCTCGAGTGCTGATCACCGACAATGAGAAGCAGTTTGACAGCTCTGGATTCAAGACATTCTACGATGACCTCCACATCGAACATCGGTTCTCTTCTGTGGGGTATCCACAGGCCAACGGTCAGGCTGAAGTAACCAATAGGACACTCCTCCAAGGGATCAAAAGAAGACTTGACGAGGCGGATAATCAGTGGGCAGAGCAGCTCTACCATATCCTTTGGGCCTATCGAACAATAACCTGGACGCCAACTGGAGAAACCCCCTTCTTCATGGCGTATGGGTCAGAGGTTGTCATCCCTCTGGAAATTGGGATCTCATCAATACGAGTGCAGCACTTTGAACCAGGCAACAACAAAGAAGAGTTGAGAATGAACGCGGACCTAATTGAGGAGACAAGGGACAAAGCCCAGATCCACCTCGCGACCTACCAACAAAGGGCAGCTCGATACTACAACTCCCGGGTCCGATCAAAAGATTTCAAGCTTAATAACCTCATCCTCCGGAAGAACGAAGTGTCACATCCTCGCCGCACGGGGAAGCTAGTATCAAACTGGGAAGGCCCTACTAAATTCGAAGGGTTTGTAGAATGGGTACTTATGAACTAGAGAATATGGAAGGAAAAACCATTCCACGCACTTGGAATGCGGAGAACCTTCGTAGCTTTTATCAATGAAATGTAAAAAAAGTAAAATATCAATAAAGATTTAAAGTTTCAAACATATTGGTTTATTCATATAGAAAAGCAGAACAAAAGCCAGGCAATCTGGCCTCGGGTACAAAAGTGCTAAACAACTATGGGGAAAACAGAGCCTTATAGGCCGCGATCAAGCATCCTCCGCAGGTTCTTGGACCCCTGCTTCTGGGGCAGGCTTACCAGCACCCTCTAGCCCCTCCTAGACCTCGTACATAGTGGCCTCCTCAGCACCTCCTCCGGAAGAAGCAACATCAGACCTTTCTGAGTCTGTAGCCAAATCGAGATCCGAGAAGTCAACCCTCGGGAAAAGAAGCGCGGCCCTCCTCTTAGCTTCCTCAAAGTCTTCTATGTACTGATTAACGCCCTTCTCCGTAAGGAACACCTCCTTCTCTACGGCCTGATGACGGACCTCCTTCAGCTCATCTCTAAGAGCCTCTTCAGACCTAAGACGATGATCCATTTCGAAAACTGCCTCCGCCCTTTACCTCTCTGCCGTCTCAAGAGAGATGGTCAGATCGTGAACAGTGTTCTGGGACTCCTACAATTTGCACTCGATCTTGGCCAGACGATCCGCCATGTCCAAGGTGTGCCGAGAAAGCACCCCGGCCAGAACTCCGACCTAAAAGAGCAACCCCATTAGAAACAGAACATATAAACCAATTCAAAAGGTGAGACGAGCATTACCTGAGAGAAAGCAACCTTTGCGGCTGAGCATAGCGCCTCGATAGGCTTTGACGAAGCATCCACCATGTCGCGATGAGGAATCCCCAGCGCCAGGTGCTCACGGGCCACCCTGGGATTGGCGAATACGAAATCATCCGTCCTCAGAGCCCACCTCAGAGTAAAGAAAGGAGCCATCCCGAGCCCCTCTTGAGGTAAAGGCATCCCAGAAAGAGGCACGGGTGCGATTGGGCCACTCCACCCTAAGGAAGATGGAGGTTTAGGGGGACCGTCCACCAAAATCGGAGCCATGGACGGAACTTTGGTCTTCTTCTTCAGCCCCAAGCTGCTGGCCTATGCAGCTCTTTTTTGTTCATGAACCATGCGTCTAGCCAACTCTGCCATCTCCATATCTGGGTAAAAAGGAGAACGTTAGAAACTTGGGTAAAAAAATGGAAAATTTCTACGCACAAATAAATCGACAGCTACCGTGCCCCAGGTGCGGGGGAAGGTTGGGAGGACACAGGCCGCACTTGTGAAGTTCTTCATTGTCTCCAAGGGCGCGGCCAGCATCACCCTCAACATCTCCTACTCATGGGTTTGAAGATGTGGTCTTTTACATTTACCAACACGATCTAAACCCCAGCTAATCAGGACGTCATAACTCTCAGCACTTTGGACGAAGAAAAAACCCTCATTCCACTTCTTTATGGACGAAGGTTTTTCTTTCAGAATGCTCTTCCCCCGCCTTGAGCTAACGATGACCCACCCGGTATGGCCAAGCCAGGCCAACTGGAAATGGGCCTTAAACACATTAATGTTCATCACCCGTCTCCTGGCAAACGACGAGAAAAGTTAGAATCAGTCGGACCGAGTTGGGCACCAGCTGGCTCAGTACGATACCAAAGTATCTGAGCACCAAGTAGAGGAAAAGATGGAGAGGAAGCCGGAGCCCGGCCTTGAGCTGTTGCTCGTAGAGGCAAAGCTCAAAAGGCACCTGACTCGGCAGGACATCGCACACCCTCTCTCCAACCTTAGGAACCCTCATATGAAATTCCAGAGAGATCCTATACTTAACCCTCATTTTCATAAGGCTAGCTTCCCTAACGGTACTCGGAATGGAATTCGCATCAAACATTCATTCCTCCCTCTCAGTGTCCAGGGCATCATCTCTAATGGTCAATGTCGCCCAAACATCCTCCTCTCTAGACGACTCGGCCCTCGAGCCCCCTCTTCCTTCCCCCTATACGGAATGAGGGCTCGGACCTCACCCGAGGGAGCTGAATCCTGATAAGAGGCTTCCTCGATAGAAAGGGAGCCCATCGTCTCCCCTAACTCCCTTGACAGAGCCCCACTGGTATCGCTGCCACCAAACATCTCACCTAGAAAGAAAATACTAGTTTCTGTAGAATACCCCTAAATACGCCGAGCGCTCTCAAGCTCCCTAGATAAGCTAACTCAGGATCTCTTAAACTCGCAAAGTGAAGATTAAATGAAGAAAGAACTCTCTTATATAGAAGCTGGGGGCACCAGAACCGAGAAACGTCCATCCACGCGTCAGACGATAGGACGCGCCCCCTGGCATTCCCAAGGCGTCGTCGTGACAACTGTCATCATAGCATGCCCTTCGCTCTGCCCAACGCGCTGCCCTCTGGGCAGCCAACGTTTAATACACCCAACAGGCAGAAACCCATGGGCCAAGGATAAAATGTTCTAAAAGGCCCAAAGGAAGAAAGGGGCCCAGGCTCATAATTTATTTCAAGTCCTAGACACTCAGTGCATTTCCTCCAGAATTCTATGCCTTTTCAATGCTCGGTCGAATCTCCAAAAAAGTCCGAGCGCATGAGCTGCGTTGCATACACTCGGTGCTTTTTCTCCAGAAATCTGAGCCTTGTCAACACTCGGTCGAATCTCTAAAATAGTCTGAGTGTATGAGCTGCGTTACATACGTTCGGTGCATTTTCTCTAGAAATCTGAGCCTTGTCAACGCTCGGTCGAATCTCCAAAAAAGTCCGACCGTATGAGCTGCATTGCATACGGTCGGTGCATTTTCTCCAAAAATTCGAGCCTTGTCAACGCTCGATAGAATATCCAAAAAAGTCCGAGCGTATGAGCTGCGTTGCATACGCTCAGTGCATTTTCTCCAAAAATTCGAGCCTTGTCAACGCTCGGTCGAATCTCTTAAAAAGTCCGAGTGTATGAGCTGTGTTGCATACGCTGGGTGCATTTTTTTCAGAAATCCGAGCCTTGTCAACGCTCGATCGAATCTCCAAAAAAGTCCGAGCGTATGAGCTGTGTTACATACGCTCGGTGCATTTTCTCCATAAATCTGAGCCTTGTCAACGCTCGGTCGAATCTCCAAAAAATTCCGAGCGTATGAGCTGCGTTACATACGCTCGGTGCATTTTCTCTAGAAATCAGAGCCTTGTCAACACTCGATCGAATCTTCAAAAAAGTCACAGTGTATGAGCTGCGTTGCATATGCTCGGTGCATTTTCTCCAAAAATCCGAGCCTTGTCAACGCTCGGTCGGATCTCCAAAAAAGTCTGAGTGTATGAGCTGCGTTGCATATGCTCGGTGCATTTTCTCCAGAAATTCGAGCCTTGTCAACGGTCGGTCGAATCTCCAAAAAAGTCTGAGCATATGAGCTGTGTTACATATGCTCGGTGTATTTTCTCCAAAAATTTGAGCCTTGTCAACGCTCGGTCGAATCTCCAAAAAAGTCCGAGCGTATGAGCTGTGTTACATACGTTCGGTGCATTTTCTCCAGAAATCCGAGCCTTGTCAACTCTCGGTCGAATCTCCAAAAAAGTCCGAGCGTATGAGCTGCGTTGCATACGCTCGGTGCATTTTCTCCAGAAATTCGAGCCTTGTCAACGCTCGGTCGAATCTCCAAAAAAGTCCGAGCATATGAGCTGCGTTACATGCGCTCGGTGCATTTTCTCCAGAAATTCGAGCCTTATCAACGCACGGTCGAATCTCCAAAAAATTCCGAGCGTATGAGCTGCGTTATATATGCTCGGACTATTTTCTCCTGAAAATCCGAGCTCAACCGTGCAAAGACACTACACAAGGCTACTCCCAAGTTAGGGGGCTTTGGACCCCCCTCCCTCTCAATTCACATATTTTGTCATTGAATCATACAAGTGTAGAAGGCAAAGATATTATATGAAAACAGAGAATGAGAGAAGATATCTTATTAAAATCAAAAAAAAATTACAGTTAACGACCTCGAAGTACAAGTAAAAGAGGACCGTAATGGCCTCGAAGTACAAGGAAAAAGATAAAATGTCAGACCCCTCAGGACGCGCCGGTTACAAGATTCCTCACCCTCTTCAGGCTGAAAAATTCTTGGCACGATCCCAAAAGAGCCGGTGTGAACCTGAGACTGTAAGTGTTAACCACTATGATCAGCCCCAGGTTCAGGACGCCCTTTCCCCGCCTGCTCTCGAAACAGAAGAAGAGGGCAGCACCAATCCCTTTGCTGCCACCAGAAGAATGGACGCTGCCTTACTCTCAACTTCTAAGAACTCAGAGTAAGCAGCCCCCGCCCCTCCTCTTCTTCGGTTCCAAAGTAAGCTGGGGCATGAGGGGCCCACCTTCCAGAGACACGGCACTCCTCCTCCCTCGACTCCCCTCAGAGTCTGGAAGAAGCCCGTGTCTCCACTCGAAGTCAGGAAGAAGCCCGAACCTTAGTGACTGCTGATGATGGCTATCCTCAAGAAGTGCTTTTCTCTCCCTCTCCTCATCTCAAAAACTAAACTTGTTTCTGCTTGAAATACAATATGTCAGAGATCCCTATTTATAAGACCAGAAAACATGCTCAGCGATACAAATTAAATACGGTTTTGCGATTTCGAGTAGACTCTTTGTTTCTCCAGGCAATTTTTCAACTTTCGAAGGCAACAGCGCTACTTTCAAGAGCGGCTAGTTAAAGCAGGTTTGACCCTGCAAATTCTAGAAGCCCTGTGATATGGTCCTAAACCCTCCAGGCCCAGAATGATTATTGATCGCTTGGTACGATTCTCCAAAAGTTCGAGCCTTGTCTATCACTCGGCGCAATTCTCCAACGGTTCTCCAAAAGACCGAGCCTTGTCTATCACTCGGCGCGATTCTCCAACGGTTCTCCAAAAATTTGAGCCTTGTCTATCGCTCGGCGCAATTCTCCAACTGTTCTCCAAAAGTCCGAGCCTTGTCTATCGCTCGGCGTGATTCTCCAACGGTTCTCCAAAAGTTCGAGCCTTGTCTATCACTCGGCATGATTCTCCAACGGCTCTCCAAAAGTCCGAGCCTTGTCTGTCGCTCGGCACGACCGAGCCTTGTTTATCGCTCAACATGATTCTCCCATGGCTCCCCAAGAAGTCTGAGTCTCGCATATCGCTCGGTTAGGTGATTCAAAAAGTCCAAGAGACTAATCCACGTTACTAACGTTCGGCCTTGGGCCCATAATCAAGTTTGTTTCGTCGTTTACTTTGTCAGTTGAAGTATGAAAGCCAAAAATATCGCGCAAAGAAAAGATTGAAAGGAAAGACATTTTATTAATTCAGAGTATTACAACTAACGGCCTCGAAGTACAAACTAAAAAGGGCCCTAACGGCCTCGAAGTACAAAGAAAAAGTTAAAATGCCCGACCCCTCAGGCAGTGCCGGTTACAAGCTCCCGCACCCTCTTCAGGCTAAAAAACTCCTGACACAATCCCGAAAAGCTCCTGGCATGAGCCTGAGACTGAAAGCACTCACCTAGCAGGTACAGCCCCAGGCCCAGGTGCCCTCCTCAACCCCTCTTCTTCTTCTGTTCCAATACACTCAAGGGGTCGATGAGCCCACCATCCAGAGACACAGCACCCCGGATCGTAAATAAATCTGTGGTACTCCTTTGAGGTCGACCGTGTCCTTCTTCTTCTTCCATCCCTTGAAACGGAGAAGGTCTCGGCCCAAAGAACCCTCCCAGCTCCCACTCGGAATCTGGAAGAGGTTCTTGCTTCCACTCGAAATCTGAAAGAGGTCCTGACCCCCATTCGAAATCAGGGAGAAGACCATGGTTGTCGAACCACGATCCTCCTTTAAGGTAGTTTCATCTTCCTCTTTGGCTTCCATAAAACCCTCAAGAGGTTGATAACCCCCCTCCCCCTCTGTGATCATTACCCTCGGCTCTCCTATCAGAAAGCGGTGTCTCTTTCTCAAACTCTTCAGAAACTGAAGTCACTCAAAATGCAAGGTGTCAGAGACCCGAATTTATAAGAAGGGAAAACACGCTCGACGAAGAGGAATAAATGCAACAACGGAAAAAGAGGAAACGTTTCACTTCTCCAGCCGACCTTTCGCCTCCCGAAAGTGACGCTCCGATTACCAAGGACAACCGCCCAAGCGCATAACTAGTCTTACGGTTCCAAGATGTCCTCTCAAGCAGTAATGGTCCAGCTCCCACACACGTCTTGGGCCCAATTAAAAGTCCACCCCAATAAAGAACTTCCTCAAGCACATAAATGTACTCGAGGAAGTGGGGGGTCTGTGATATGGCCCAAAATACTCCGACCCAAAACACTCCAAGCCCAGAATACTCCAAGTACCCGAGCCCGACGAACGGCTCGCTTCGGCCCATACCAACCCAGCTGGCTCCGGCCCAAACAAGCCTCAAACCCAGCCAAATGCCCCAAAAGGACCCAACAGGCCCAGCGACCTCCCCAGGCCAAGCAAGCGATCCACATATTCCTCGGCCCTACGAAGTCTCCAGGCCTGTGAAGGACGGCCTAGCAAACCTACAATGGGATCTCCCCTACGACCGTCAGCCACCCTACAAAGCTATCAGCCACCCTGCAGCTGCCTTACGGTCGCACTCTCACCCGAGCCCGCTATCATGACCACCTCGCCGGCAGACGCCTATAAATGGGCCAAGGTATGGACTTCACCAGGGATATTGGGACACACCCGCACTCGCACTTGATAAATTTAAGCCCTCGGCTTCTTTTGAGCCCTTGGCTTCTCCCTTAAATCATTGCTGACTTAAGCGTCGGAGTGCCTTCGGAGGTCTCCCCCTCCCCTCATTCCGAGGGCCTTCAGTTCACTCCTATCACTTGTGCAGGATCCTAGCCGAGTCCTCACTCAAGCCATATCCCCAACCAGGCCACGTCAGCTCCCAGGTCACATCAGCCCTAGCGGTTTTTGGCATCAACAACAACTAATGGTGTGGCTGAGTTTTGGGCTATTCGGGAGGGTCTTACATCGGCTAAAAAATTGAGACTGCATCATATTATTGTGGAAACTGATTCCCTATCCACTGTGTTCTTTTAACATGATGCAAGCTCTTCTCTTAGCTCACCAAGTTGTGCTCTAGGACTGGATCTCCCTCTGAACTAGCATTGAAGCTGTCTGTGTTTTTTGTTTATAGGGGAAATCAAGATGTTGATTCCTACCTAAACAAGCAGCAACTTTTAAAACAACTATGGAGTTCCATCTTGCACCTAACTCTGTTTTAGGGATTTTGTTTCTATACTACATGAACTCAAGAGACTTCCTTTCGTACTATTTTATAATAGGAACATGGTAAAAGCGTCTCTATCAGTTCTCAAGGTGTTAATGATCTTGATATACGCTGGTTGTGGGTGTCCTTTTCGCTACTAAGCCCATAAATCTATGGTCTAGAACGTGGGGAATGTTTGCGTCGCTCAAGTGCAAGTACTATGCATTTACATCGTCTTCATGCCAATCATCCATAAAAAATAAAGCAAATGCAACAACGGTTATAAAGATACACACTTAAAATGTTGATAGAAGTCAATTTTAAAACACAACACGTGCGTAGAATCACGTGTTACTAACTAGTAACCGGAATAATTTGTTAGCGTCATGCATGACTTCAACATATTTTCATGGCATTGGCTCAAAAACTCTTTAGATGAAGTGAAATCATTCAAAGCCAATAATATCATAGTTTAGTGGTTGAATTATTTTTGCAATAGTTTCCATTCCATCAAATAACATAAAGACAATACCAAGCACCAACATGTAAAATGGGTTGAACGTTAACAAGAAAGAATTATATTTTTTAGGGTTAATTATATTTTTGGTCTTTGAATTATGAGTCAAATTCTATTTTGATCCCTTTTTTCCAAACATATAAACTTTAACCTTAAACTATTCCATCGTTTAAATACGATCCTTTTTTATTAATGTCGTTAACGAATAACAATATCAAATAGACTTATTTCCACATGAAAGGACATGTGCAAGTTTATTAAAAAAATGAAAGCAAAAAAAAGTTGTTCGATCCAAAAACACATTGAAATGTTTGAATAATTAGAAATTTAATTTGATGCATTTAGAATTAAAGAAAAGAAACCAAAATGAAATTTGATCCATAGTTTAATGATAAACAAATAACTTTTTTTAATAAATCAAACAAACTAATGGTTACCATGCCGTTATCAAAGATGGGGTAATCTAAATAATGATAGCATTTAAAATTGTATAATAATTATTATAAGTACTGTAATTTCTACTCTCTTTTTTTTAAGAAAATGGCTAACGTTTAATCATCCAACTAATCCAAAAATCCAAAAACTAAAATGGCTTTAAAAACTGAAGGTCAACTTTGATGAACAGCACGCGTGGTAGTGATACGGTGAAATGTCTATTCTTTAAGGAGGTTTTTTGGATGATTTTTTTTTTAGACTGGATTTAAAACATTTTCAAAATTTTATTATTAATTTTAAAAAATTTCACTAGTAACGTTATTTTTTAGGTCTGATATTAATACTGAGATTATTAATGAAGTTCTTTAAAATTATCTTTAAAGTTTCGAGATGGTCTAAAGCATTGGTTTTAGACCTGATCTAACCAAATATTTTTGTTCTTTAAAAAATAAGGTTTGAAAAACTCTATTTTTTATTATCAAATAATGAATTTTTTGTATTTTATATTTTAATTTTCACTTTATTTCGTAGAGAATATTTTCATTTCTTTCAATTAAATTGAAAATGATTAAAGAATATTTTTTTTCTTTTTTAAAAAAAAATTGACTAGTTCTCTTTTGTATTTGTTAAAAAATTAAAAAAAAAATCGGTCGAAAATGTATTTGTAAAAATGAAGACAAATTTGTGTTTGTTTTCTAAAATATTCAAATACAACGAAAGAGATATCAATATTCCTTATCATTTAGGAATTAAATAGTTTGTTAAGCTATTATGCCAAGCAAATGATAAATAGTTTTTGGTAGATATTCGATTGATAAATAATCCATTTTGGTTATTTACAATCTATGAACTTCCATTCATAAAATTTGCATGTTATATAAACTAAAATCATAGGGCATGTTTGGATAACAGTTTTCTGAAGAAAAAAAAACATGTTTGAATAACTATAACTCGAAAACTGTTTCCAAAACAGTGAAATGTTGTTTGGATAATCTTATTTTAAAAATTATTTTAATATATTTTGTAATTATTTTCAGTTTTGAGTTTAAATTTAAAATATATATTAATTTTATTTCTCATATTTACTAAATACTTAAAAATAATTAATATTATTTTATTTTTAATATTTTTATATAACATGGAGAAAGAATGAAACAGAGAAGTGAACACTGATTTTAGGGCTATTTTTCGAAAATTATATTAGAAAACACCAATTTGAGATTTTCCAAAAACAATTTTTGAAAATTGATTTTTTGAAAACTGTTTTAAAAAATGACTTTTGAAAACTGTTTTCTAAACATATTTTGAGTTTTTGAAAACTATTTTTCAGTTTTCAAAAACTCAATCCAAACATGCCCATATAATAGATCCTTAATTATTTATTGAAAAATGAGTAATTCTTGATCAAATCGAGTCTAAATTCAATATTTTAGACTTATCCAAAATTCTATTTGTAATTTTGAAAAAATTTATTTATAAAATTATTTTTTGTGTTTCATATTTATACTGACGTTATCAATAAAAAATTTTAAAATTATAAATATAGTTTTACGCAAGTCTAAAACGTCTAACCAATAATTTTTGTCAAAAAAGACATCCAAGAAAGCAAAAAAAAAAAAGGAATCTTTTATCATTTTTTAGCACATTAATGAGAAAAAAATATCAAATATTTTATAATCTTGGGGGAGAAGATGCCGCTTCATTTGCTCTTACCTCAAGTGCTTCAAATAAACTATAAGACGCAAGACTTCATCATCTCAACCGAAAAGGCCAAGCAAAGTCAAACATGATGCAAGATAACTTAAACTTTCTCGTTACTAACCGTCACACGCCACACAATATAAAATCTAACAACCTCAGGCTAATATAATAACTAGAGTTGGATAAAATTTTCTTGTTTTTTGAATATTTTATTTTTAAATGATATGTCGCCAGATCTTGTTATGTTTAAGTATACCGCACATAATTTGGCTTAATATCAAAAGAGGTTAGTTTCATTTAGTTTAATTCTATGTATTAAGATCAACAACTACGTAATTATAATTCAAATGTACACCATAAATAAATAAGAATTCGATAATGAAACTCATGTAAACAAAACCTAAGTTCCTTTCGTTTTTTGTTTTATTTATCGGTTAGGATAATTGGTTATAATAGATTGGAGAAAAAAAATGAAAATAAAAAATATTGATCGTTTATATTTGGTAAAAATAATTTATTTTACTTTTCACTCTTATTTTTATAAATTTGTAAGGATTATAATTTATGCATATAAAAAAGAATATCAATCTTTTCACTTTTCTTTTAGTTATAAAAAATGTTGCCCACATACTTTTCTTAATTTTC
Source organism: Bretschneidera sinensis (assembly GCA_023935145.1). Taxonomy (NCBI): domain Eukaryota; kingdom Viridiplantae; phylum Streptophyta; class Magnoliopsida; order Brassicales; family Akaniaceae; genus Bretschneidera; species Bretschneidera sinensis. The sequence continues at coordinate 99,201,823 of CM043701.1, read as the reverse complement.
TTTCTTACCAATTATATATAACTTAAGGTTAGGTTATGATTTGTAAAAAAAAAAAAAAAAAAAAAAAAAAAACCACTAAACTAAACTAAACTAAAGGAAAAAATTGAGAAGAAAAGAAAAATTGATCTTTCCATTGTACATTTAGTGGAGAGGATGAGGAAAAAAAAGAAAATTAATTAATTACAGCTCCTAGCTACTTTCATGTAAAAATAAAGTTTAAACTATGAAACTCCTTGTAATTTAGTGGTATGATTGTTTTATTCCATAAATCTTCAATTGTTTCAATTTAATACATAAACTTTCAAAATCATCTAAATCAAATCAATGGAGATTTCGTCAATCACTTAACGAAAATTCATTTTGATATCACATAAGACGTTAGATATATAAGTTATTCAACCCATTTCTCATCAAATGCATGCCGTCTAGATAGATTTTTGTAAAGTAATTGACTAACTCTTCATCAGAATATTTTGATTCGGATGATTTTGAAAGTTTATGAAACAATTGAAAGTTTAGGAAGTAAAATATTATTGCCTCCAAAGTACATAGAGGGAATTTATAATTTATAAAAAAAAAATAAATCATTACAAATTTTTTACTTTCGCTTTTTTCCTTATTTTTTTTAAAGTTCTTTTCTTCTTATTAATCAATAAAAATGTGTTTTCCATTAATTTTATTTTAGTTCCAAACATAAAACATCATATAATTACAATGAAGTTATATTCTGACCACAACAAAACATAAGCTCATAACAGTAAGTAATATTACATAGATAGCTTTCACATGTGCGCATCCTGCTTAATTAGCCTCTCCTATTATACATGATTACATTATTAATATCAGAACAAGGGAACTTTTTTATAAAAAAAATCCCACAACCATATCAAACCATACTTAATTTTATATATAAAAAAAAGACCCCAAAAGTTCAAAGTAATTAAACAATTAAAACTGATTAATTGCAACCAAACGAGGAGGACTGAGGAGGCGATAAGAGGCAAGGCCCTTAGCAAACCCACATCCTTGACGAATCTCACCACAATCATCCATCGCCAATAAAACCTTATAAAACACATCAACGTTGCATGGAAGGACAAGAGGGCCTTCACTGTTGTAGCCATACTCAGATTCAGCTTCTTCAAGCAACAGTTTAAAGAGCGGATGATTTACATACTCTGTTTTTATAACAAACCTTTCCCTTTGTGGACCAACGTAAACGGAGAAGCATCCCTCTGGAGCTACTCTTCCCTTCTTCCTCCTCTTCCCAATCGTCTCATCATCTTCCTGCGTTGAGGTGGGGTACGCGGCCATGACGTGTGGCAATGATTTGCTCTTCTTATAGAGAACACGTGTGATTGATTTTGATGATGATGAGGAGGAGCTATTATGGCCACGGCCTATAGTTTTGCATCTCTCCCATGTTTTGATGATCAAATTTCCTTTGTTCCTTCCTTTTCCTTTACTAGAATCCATTAAATGGTATGATAGAGATAAAAGGGGAAGGAAATAGGGATGTTGGGGTTAAGAAAATCACACACAACACCGGTCGGGAGTTTCACACCTCAACTCGTGCCAACTCGTGAAACACTTGGTAATAATTTCACAAGAAAAAGAGAATTGCTTTGAATTAATTTATGCACTGGGATTTTTGTTTGATTGCAGCTAACCTCGGTCATAAACCAAATAGACCATGACTTTAACTCGTGGTCTCATTATGTTACTCATAACTTTCTACAACTTAATTGAACAAAACTGGGAATATAACTATCATTAAAAAAAGAGAGAATTAAAAAGAAATGAAAAATGAAAAGAAAAAACCACAGAGTGAAAAACCCAAATGATGATTAATCAAGATGAGGTAGCAGCCATTAGAGAAGTATATGAAGAAACACAGAATTTGGAAAATATGATAACAAAAAGGGAAAACAGAAAAACCAGAAAAGAGCCTCACGGGTTAGTGTTTTCACTTGCCGACCTGCGTCTTTTATGTGGGCAATTTCTCAGCAATCGCCTCGAAGCTTTGGTATATATAAAGCCCAAATGGGACCATAAAATATTCTAAAGCTAGCCCACTTGTCAACGCTAGAAAGGGTCATTTTTTTTTTCATTTCTATAATTATTATTATTATTTTGTTTTTATTTTTATTTTATCCTTGCAATGACATGAAGAAGCCATTTTCTGTGAATTGAAGGGTCAATAGGGACGGTAACGTGAAAAATTTGAAGCAAAGGGTGTCATTTTCGTCTCTGTTTTTATTTTTATTTATAAAAATATTATGTGTTCTCGTCTCTGTCTTTATTCTCATCGAATATTTTATTTTATCATTTGTCTTCGTTTTTGTTAAAGATTTTCAAAAATATCAATCTTAATTCTCATCTCCGTTTATAAAAGAAAATAAAGATTTTTCATTAAAAACCAAAGATTATTTGTTCACCCAATTTTTTAATACTAAAATAAATATTCAATAAAAATATAAATACTATATCATTTATACACCCAACAAATCCAAATGTATTTAATCTTTCATACGAAAAAATAAAACAAAAATTTAATTAGCAAGTTTATCTAATATATTTATATAAAATATAAAAACCTAATGTAATAAGAGGTGAAGACGAGGATTTTGATAGGCAAAAATTGTTATCTTCGTTCACATCTCATGAGAATAAAATCATCTTCATAATAATCCCTGAAGGATCGAAGAATTCCAAAATTTCGTCAAAGACGAATTATTTTGCCATCCCAAAGGTCAAGCCATTTTTTTTTACCATTATTTACTTCTAATTATAATTTGTTTCCACTAACAGTATTATTCTTTTGCTAACAAAGACAAACTGGGTTTATTCATCATCTATTTTCGGTTGGCTAACTATTAACTAGATATTATATTGTCAATGATCATGTTGTAATTTATAGTATTATTAATATTGTAGACTTTATATATTATCATATTAATAATTTAATATGTTTTTTGTTAGTATTCTTTCGATCTTAATTTATAGGTCACAGTATATTATTCATCTAATTAAATTATTAATTTTTTTCTTTAACTTAATTTACATTAAGAAAACAATTAAAATTTTATAAATATAATTTTATAAGATTTAGAAGTATGAAAAATATTTTTATAATTTTAAATCAATAACATATTTATAAAAATTACTTTTAAAAACTTAATTATAACATATAAATTGAGATAGGAAGAATAATTTTTTTCTAGTTCTTCATATAATAATCCCCAAAGAATGGAAAGGCCGCAGAAATTTCACTGGCCAGTACTGCACAAATTTTAGCCGCCCGGAAAGCTCATACCCACTTCATTGCTAATTTCTAATATAAGGTGCTATTGTGGTAGGTGGTTTATGAAAATAGTCAACCTAATTATATAGAAGGGAAATATCTATATATAGGAAATATTTTGCTATATACAGAAACATTTTTGTTTTTTAATGTATTAAAAGACAAAAAATTCTCTGTATATAACACTTCTCTAAAGATAAGAACGAGAATGAGTGGAAATTGAAGGCATTTTAACTGGATGGTTTTTTCAACTCTTATTTCTTTATCTGATTGGACTTAGTCAATCCACATTGAGTTGGGATGCTGTGGCCTGTGATTTTATTGGGCCCAAATTGAGCCAAAATCTTAAGATAAATAATCATGCTCATAGACTAGAAACAGAAAAATGCAAAATTATTCAATCACTTTCCTCTTTTTAACAGTTTGGAGCTTTGATTGGTTGAGGAAGAAAAAAATAGAAAGAAAGAAGAAAAATTAAAAGAATAGGTAATGATGAAAAATAAAATGATAAATGTTTTTCATCATTTATTTAGTAAAGATAATGAAAAATAGAAGAAAAAAAATTGCTTATTTTAGCTTTTCATCTCCAATCATTCCAAGTGATTTGTTTACGTGAAATTAAAATATCAATTCTCTGAATTTTTTTTCCTTTCGTTTAGTTTAAATGAATTTCATAATTATTGTGGAATTCATTTGAATTTTATAAGTTATTGTGTTTGGTTTGTTAATAAAGTGTGGAATTTATTTATAAATGAATTGATTGTGTGTTTAGTTTGTTAATAAAAGTATGTAATTCATTTTCAAATGTATTAGTTAAGGACAAATTCTATCCAAATTGATAAGATTTGCAATGAACTTCAAACATGAGTTTTTTTTTTTTTTAAATTAGAAGGATAAAATTATCATTCTCTTCTCTACTCTTCTCTCTATCTTTTATTTCTCTTCATCATTTATCTGGGTCTTTCATAGTTGTCGCTACTGTAACAACAATCAATCATGGGCTGTTTTTGAAAATATCAAAATAATGATTTCACTTTGTGTAATTTAAGTATAGTTTTTACGTGCAACGAGGGAACATTAAACACTCTGAAAAATATGGTTTACACTTTACAGTTGTTTGATCTATATATTTAGTTAGGAACACCAAACTTTTGGTTTCTTTATTGTTTTAGAATAAAATAAAATAAAAATGAAAGAATATGTTATTTACAAATGAAAATAAAATGTAAATTCATTTACAAATAAATTTTAATTTCACTTTATTTAAAAATAAATCTTAAATTCATTTACAAATAAATTTTAATTTTAGTTCATTTTACTAAACATAATGTAGATTATAAAAAAATATTAAAAAAAATTCTACATTCGCTTTTTTTTCCTCTCATTTTTTTCTTCACTTCACTGTTTTTACCTCTAACAATATCCATAGCCTAACAGGCCTCCACGTGAAGTGAGGATTTTTTCTACATTTCATGAAGTATTTTTTTCCTCTCATCAATTTAGATAATTAGATGAAAAAAGACATTTGAAAATGAAAACTTTGCTTTAAAGCAAGGGCACCAGTGGAGACAGGTGCCATCACTGAAATTTTCAAAACTTTTTAATAACTTTTAGATTGTAAGAAAATTTATTAAAATACCCTTATAATCCATTAAATTTTTAATTTGCCCTCTATAATTATGATTAAGAAGTTGTAATTGTAAAATAAAGTAACTGATCAATAAAGACAAAAAAAAATTCCCTTTTCAACTGAACATTGTCACAAAGAAGCTTTACCTGCAAAAAAGATGACATACATTGAAGCTGGAAAAATAAAATAATGATCTCAATTATTGATTTTCTTATCCATCATAATTTGCCACGTATATGAATCGCTGATTTAGTACTTCCTACATTTTGCTATAACTTATCCACTTTTATCTTATACGTTAAACTAATTTTCATTATTTTAATCTCCTGTTAAAAATATTTAATATTTGATTTGGCTAAGATATAGAAAATAATGACAAAAATAAATAAATAAATAAATAAATAAATTACTTTTAATATTTGCATGGTCAATGAGATGTAAACAATTTAAAATTGATATTTGTATATTTTTATCAAAACGTGATGTTTGAAGTATCGTTCGTTTTGGAGTATTGATAAAGATATTTTTTATTATTAAATGGATAGAAGTATGTAAATTTTAACAATAAACAATAAAAAAAGTGAAAATTATATCCCATAAACAACAAGAACATTTCGTTTTCATTAATAAATAGACTAATCAGAGTCAAAAAATGCATGTAAGTTTTAACAATAAACAAAAAAAAAGGTATTAAGTAATTGAAAATTTATTTCTTCTTAATGTATTTTTAAAGTATTTTTAAATGAATGTTATGTTATTTATAATATTGATGTGGTATTCATCCAATATTATATTGAAGGATCAATGGATAAGAGCTTGGTCGTAAAAAGACATTGACATGTGAACCAAAATGTCAAATTGATGAAATGTTGTTCCGTATTAAAAACTCAATAATATATTTACTATTTAGTATAAAAATTTCAATAATGATATGGAGTACTAAATTTCAATATATAGCCAATCAGATTATGGTATTATTTAAGAGTTTTTTAAATATAATTTAAATCAATAAAATTTATTTTTTTTATATATTTTAACTTTAAAAACTTTAATTTTTAATAACTTAAATTACATTTAAATAAATTCACAAAACCTGCAACTCAAAGGTAATGACAGACTTTCTTTATTCTAAACACAATTTCCATTAAACAAGTTGCTCTAGTCTGACTCGGAATTATTAAAGGCTATTTAAGAAAGAAAAAAAAACTCTATTACCGACTTCAGAACTATAGTATTATACAAAGTAAACAAATACATTAATTCAGTTGACTTTTAAAATCATCACCCAGTTAAATTTTTCAAACTCTGAAATTAAATATAAATTTATGTCCAAATTTTCATTACAAATTTTTTTAAATTACATTTTGTCATCACATTTTAATATCTATAACATTTTTTAGCAAAAAAAACTATCAATTAAAGTTTGACCCGTGCATAGATAAAATAGCACTTTTAAATATTATAAACCATAAACTGAGTCAGACTCTGGATTTCTCTAAACTTTCAGATAGATGATTTCTCTATAATTTTAAATTGATGTTTTGTAAACAAATTAACCGAACTGAATTAGGTTTGGCCGTTTGAACCACAAGGTTGCAAGCGTGATCAAAGATATTCCATTAATCACATTGGCATCAGACCAAGCACGATCACAAAAGCATTCTTTTTAAATAACGGATCGCTTTTAAAATCTTTACCTTAAGATTCTATAAAAGATATAAGTAGTAAAATATACATCACAATAACAAAACTCAAATACAAAACCTCACTGAAAATCCATCATTTTAAATACTGAATTTACGACCGTATACCCGAAACGATCACAAGGGCATTCTTCTGTTACTTAGTCATCGATGACCGAGCTCGAGCAAATGGAGGAAGATCAAACGACAATGAAGGGAAGATCTCGGGTTTCGTGTTGGTTGGATTAAGAGATCTTATGACGCCCACTGATGTTGGGAAGAGATAGAGACGCATTGATTCGAGCAAAATATGTCAAATCAATAAGAAAATAATCATTTGTCCCCATGCAATGTACCTTAATGGCTGAGAAATTTTTTTTTTCCTGCCCACTCTAGAAGCAGTTAGATTCTCCCCCTCCAAATATATGGAGTGGGGCCCTCTCTTCAAATAGATTAGTTTTGAAAATTATTATTAAATTAAAAATTTTTATTAATAATTATAAAAAAATTGTATAAGAATTTTAAAACTAATTTTTAAAAAAAAATTATAATAATTATTATTTATATTTTTGTGATTATAATTAGATTTTTTTTATTTTGTAATAATTTCATAAAACTGAGTTCGTGGATCGATTATTTATATATATATAATTATTATTAATAAAATCAAAACTTCAATTTAATATTCGTTTCTCAAAATGTTTCAACTTTTGTTTAAATATATAAATCAAATATTTAAATAAAGTTATATATATAATTCAATTGATCACAACTTCTCATATTTTTCACTCATATTTTTCTCTCCCAATATTCAACTCAAACTTAACTTTTCTGTTCTTTTTATCTCTCTAATTTTCAATTCATATTTTTCTCCTCTACTGTCGCATTCAGACTTAACTTCTCCTTTCTATTTATCTTTTATCTTATTACTTATAAGCATGCAAAATATAATGATCACATAAAAGAACAGATGCAATACACACATAATATGTGTTGAGATGATAATGTAATATCATATACTTGTTTATTCTAAAATAAATAAATAAAATAATAAATGACATTCTAAACAGCCAATCGAAAATGAAATCTTGATTTTTTTTTCTAACATTTTCATAGGATAATTATTAATAGGATAACGCCGATCACATGGCAAATGGATTAAATCGATGAAAAAATGGCACATGTATTTACTTTGTTAATCAAACTTAATAAGTTATGGTTAATTGATCTATGTAAATGTGTTATTTTTTTTTTATTGGTTTGATACATTGTCATGGGATGAGGTTTGACCACGTAATAATTTCTCCCTTCTGAAGCAACACCGAACATTGGAATGATATCTGATACCAGCCAGCCAAACAGAGAAAAAACATCTTAATCGCAAAAAGGGAGAAAAACAAACATACTAAAAACAGTGTCAAAGCATCTGGAAAAACAAAAGGTACAACATGGGCCTATGGCCCAAATGGCATTGAACAGGCAATGATCCCCATTTACTAGTTCCTAGCAGCCGTTAACGATTTTGAAAAAGTGTTATGTCAATAAGGCCCTTCTTGCCTCTACTGATTTACCTCTATTCGAACAATTACACTCCAAACTCACGCTCTCAAACGTAGCATAAAATGCGTTGTTGGCCAACCCATTTTCTACCTTCCTCTCACCCCATTGATGATTTTCCTGCACCCTGTTTGTGCTCAAAATACTGGCATTTGACCAAAGATTAAAATCTAAAATCTTCTCGTGCACCTTATGAGGCGTTGATTTTTATAAACATGCACCATGATTTTAGCCCTTATGCACTATGATTTCAGCCATAAACCTCTGTACATTTAATTTGCTTGGGATATATTAGAAGATTTTAGGCATCACATTTTTGCCATAAACAACATGATCTCTTTCATGACTTCGTTTTAAGTTACGCATCATAAAAATCAAATAGGAATAAAATTTAACTAAATTAATTATTTACATATATGCATAATACCATGATTTAAGTTTATGTTTATGAAAGTATGACAATTATAAAGTTACCATTTTTCACGTATGTAATGAAATACACTCTCGATTGCAAGTTTAAAACTCAAAAACAAGTGTGACATCAGTAAATATATTTCTAAAGTAATCGGTCACAAAATTTTCCTTAATTTTTATTTTCTAAGCAAGAAGAAAGAGAAAAAATTCCAATATGACGATAACATTCGATGTCTACTTTTCTCTCTTTATTTTTTTTCTCCTATGAGTTCACATAAAAATCACATTAATATATTTTAATCGTAACTATGACAATATGAACGACATTTGTGTTTTATTCTTTTTATATTTTAAGAATGTTGATAGTAATCATGAATATTCTAACTTTTAAGAGTTCAAGTGTTATAATTTTACTTGCCATGTATCCAGTGAAATATATGCGCGTTTGCAAATTTTAAAACCTAAAAAAACAGGTACAACGATAACACCAGTGCTATTACATTACCTTTTTTTAAAGAAAAAATAAAATTATAATACGACGATAACATCGATTCCTACTATTCTCTCCTTATCTTTTTTTCGTGAGTTCATATAAAAGTCACATTAAATATTTGAATCATAACTATGGCAATATGAACAACATATGTGTTGTATTCTTTTCACATTTTAAGAAGGTTGATGATAAACATGAATGTTCTAACTTTAAATAGTTAATGCGTTATAATTCTACTTGCTAAGTATCCATTGAAATATACGCGTGTTTGCAAATTTTAAAACCTAAAAAAATTAGGTACAACGATAACACCAATGCTATTAAACTACCTCTTTTAAAAATAAAAAAAATTTACTATACGGCGATAACACCGATTACTGTTTTTCTCTCCTTATCTTTTTTTCCCCTGTTAGTTCACATAAAAGTCACATTAAATATTTAAATAATAACCATGGCAATATGAACGACATCAATGTTGTATTCTTTTCATCTCTTTGAGAAGGTTGATCATAATCATGAATGTTCTAACTTTAAATAGTTTAAGCGTTATAATTCTAATTGTCATCCAATGAAATACTCACGCATTTGCGAATTTTAAAACCTAAAAAAAGGGTAGGTACAACGATCATACCAATGCTACTGCACTACCTTTTTAAATAAAAAAATAAAATAAAAAAATTAAAATATGACGATAATATCGATGCCTACTTTCCTCTTTTTTATTTTTTTATTTTCTGTGAGTTCACATAAAAGTCACATTAAAATATTTGAATCATATCTTTGGCAATATGAACGGCATATCTTGTACTCTTTTATCATGAATGTTCTAACTTTAAATAGTTCAAGCGTTATAATTCTAGTTGTACGTATATACAGTGAAATACAAGTGCGTTTACAAATTTTAAAACAAAAAAAAGGTACAAAGATAACACCTATACTACACTACTTTTTTAAGAAAAAAAATTAAAATTACAATACGGTGATAACATCGATGTTTATTTTTTTCTCTTTATCTTTTTTTTGGTGAGTTCACATAAAAGTCACTTTAAATGTTTGAATCATAACTATGACAATATGAACGACATCTGTATTGTATTCTTTTCAGCTTCAAGTAGGTTGGTAATAATCATGAATGTTCTGACTTTAAATAGTTCAAGTGTTATAAGTCTACTTGTTCACGTATGGAATGAAATACACGCGCGTTTACAAATTTAAAACTTAAAAAATAGGTACATCAATAACACCGATGCTACTACACTACATTTTCTTAAGTAAAAAAAAATTATAATTAGACGATAACATCGACGTTTACTTTTCTTTCTCTATATTTTTGTGGGGCTCACATAAAAATTACATTAAATGTTTAAATAATAACCATGCCAATACGAAAAGTAAACAATATCTATAACGGATTCTTTCCATTTTTAAGAAGATTGATGATAACTTTAAATAGTTCAAGCGTTAACTTTTATTATTATTTTTCTTTTAAGATGATTCACACAAAGTTCGTATTAATATTTTTCGTTATAATTAAAAAAATAAGATTTCTTTTTACACAATGAAACTTTTAATAAAATGATGTACATTTACTCTTGAGAAAATTATTCATTATAATGAAGAAAAAAAACACATTATGAGTTGTTATGGTGCTAACCTTCCCCACCCCACGCTCCTCTCTTTTATTTAAAAAGAAAAAAGACCATTTCTAGTCCAGAATCCAAACTATAATGATTTAAAGCGGGCATTTCTAAAGGCGGTTACTAATGGAGTATTGGTTGCGAAATTATTTCACTCGTTTATTTTTAAAAAATAATCGTGTTTTTCAAATAAGAAGTGTGAACACGTGTTCCTCTTGTGTAGCGAGTAACCTAAATCCACACACACATGAGTGCTGAACATGAGTTCACCTGCTCGCACGTGCAATGGCCGGTACAATTTTTGGCCTTTATTGTATAACGCATGGTTGAGTCGCACCACAACTCTGCTTATAAAGAGCCCCAAGCCAAAGTAACTGCCTTACTCCTCATCCTTCTCCAAACCCTTAAAAGTTTTCTCTCCTTTTCTCAATCTTTAAACAAACACCTTAAGCCAAAACAAACAGCATTATTTTACTTTGTTTTTAATTTCTCTGTCCAAGTCCTTACCCCATGGATTCTCTGGCCAAGCAAGTAAAATCTGAACCAAATGATTCGGTGTTACAATCAGTACCAATCGAAATCAGTAGCAGTAGTGATTCGAGCGAAATCAGTAGCAGTAGTGATTCGAGCGATTATTCAGATATTGACGACTCGTTCATCCATGACATTCAATCTAAATTGAGGCAAAAGCGTTACTTGATCAGGGGCATTAATGATAACTTGTCGATGAAGAAACTGAAGACCGAGGATTCAGGATTCGTGTTGCCTCTAGGATTCCTTGATCCTCTCCCGCCGGAGGATATGCCACAGCCGTTAGCGAATGAAGGGAGCTTGCAGGTGACGGAGGCTGTGGCTGTTGCCGTGAGGATGCCGGTGGCTGTTGCCGATACTAACAGTCAACAGATTCAGGTTTCGAGGGGTTTCAAGCAGTTCTGGAAAGCAGGGGATTACGAGGGAGGCAATGGCGATAATTCTACTTTGTGTACTGGTGATTTCTGGCTGTCTTTTTTTTTCTTCGTATTTTGTTTAATTTATGCTTGCTTCTTCTTTTGCTTGTTTATTGATCAATGTCTTTTAGTTATAGATAGCAGATTGCTCCATGATTTTGGCACTTAGTTATTTATGTATTTGTTCATTGTGTTGGATTGTGGTTTTGCTTCTTTTTCTGCATATATATCTACCAAGAATCTATCGTTTTAATGTTTTTATTTTTTATTGTCTATGATGCACGTACAGAGACAGTGAGGATTCTGATTCTTGTTTTCTTGAGGTGATTAGGCCTTCGATTTTAGAATAACTTGATAGAGGAAGGTAATCATTAAGAACTTTTTACCTTGAAAATGAGAACTGGTTGGATAGTATTTTCTTCTTTAAGGAAGTTGGTATTGTACACATTTAGACTCTCTAACTGGATGTGTTTAAGCTTGTGTAAGTCTCTGATCATATTCCCCACATACTTTGTCTTGTTGGATTAATTTTTTAGTTTTGGATAAGTGTCTTGTTGGATTTCTAATGAATGGAAAATAGAAAATGGGGAAAACTGAAAGAATGAATGAAAGACTGGAAGAGATGGTACCAAATAACAATAATATATTCTCATATATATAATTTTGAGGATAAGATAGCTCTGTCGATTTAAGCTATCATTGTTGCTTTTCTCATATCTATTTTTGGCCTAACCTATAGAAGAACAGTCATTGATAAATTCATCACCTGGCTAAAATTTAACCATAGTATTTTATTTTTTGCAGTTGGCATGGATCATGTCAGGGTTCATCCTAAATTTCTACACTCAAATGCTACCAGCCATAAGTGGGCTCTGGGAGGTAGATTGTGATTAGAATTGGAAATATTGAATATTTTTTTTTTTCTGTTCTTGTATATCTAATATTTTCTCAAAATCACATTGTCATCTTTTATTTGCAGCTTTTGCAGAGCTTCTAGATAATTCGCTAGATGAGGTACTTGTCTTTCCTTACTTCCCAGATTAAAGAGTGTTGCATGTATTCTTTTCTTATAGTTTTTCTGATTACTATTGTAATTGTTGGTCAGGTTCGTAACGGAGCTACTTATGTTTGTATTGACATGATTAAAAATATGAAAGATGGGACGCACATGTTGCTAGTCGAAGGTATGAAGCACTATTGTTTCGTTGTTATGTTGTGGTGGCATTGAGGGAGCTATTGTGTTTAGAAGTATATATCCTCATCCTAAATATTGAAGGACTTCAATAAGGGTGATTTTGTTATACATAGGACTTGGTTTGCTTTTGATAGAGATCATTCAAGGTCCAATTTAACGATATCTGTAGAGTCATTTGCTGGGACGAGTTTTGCCATCTCATTATCTAGGTTTGCTGCATTTTGGCCATTTGATTTTTCAGTCTACAAATCTAATGCTGAAATCGGTTGTTATTAGGAGATTTAAGTGTATTTATTTATTATGTGTACTTTCATCTGTCTCTACTTTCTAGTCGAGGTATTTTTTTGGGGTTTAAATACTATGCTCACCATTAACTGTTACTAGTGTTTGATTGAACGTTTTCTTTTTCAATGTAACCGCCAGTCACTTTAATCTTAGGTGATGAGAGATGAGAGCTAAAAGGTGAATAAAAGAATATTATTTCTAAGTTAACCTGAATCTTTATTGACAGATAGAGTGCAACATGAGAATTATTTGAAATATCTAAGAAACCTTTTTCTGCTGCTCCTTTGCTTGCCTGGTAAACATATGATGCTAATTTATTTATATATTCTGCTTACATTTCCTTTTTAGTGTGATGCTTAGAAGATTTCTAATTTTGATTTTGACTGCAGATAATGGTGGTGGAATGAATCCTGATGAAATGCGGCAGTGCATGTCTCTTGGATATTCTGCAAAAAGTAAAATGGCAAATACTATTGGTCAATGTAAGATTCTATATTACTTGGCAAATTTACATATAAAAAACTTGGCTCCAAAAAAGTTTTTGCTTGAAGGATATGTATGTAATTTTCTAGTCTTCTTATATATAGTTTCGAAATTTCAGATGGAAATGGTTTTAAAACAAGTACAATGAGGCTCGGAGCAGATGTGATTGTGTTTTCACATTGTCCAGGGATTCATGGTAAAAGGTCAGTTTTCTATCTACCGTAAATACTTTAATGAATTCTTTCCTGTTCTCAAAGTTCTTTTGGTATCAACTTCAGGACTAATATACCATTTCCTTTTTTCTCAGCCCAACCGAAAGTATTGGAATGCTGTCCTATACTTTTCTGAGGGACACTGGGAAAGAAGATATCGTTGTTCCAATTGTAAGAACATTCTTTGTCAGTCATGCTCATTTCGGTTCACGCTTGGTAGGGAGGTACACTGGTAGTCATTGGAACATTGACAATTACAGCTGAAACAACAGCAAGGAAGCATCACCTAGTGCATCTCCTCTAGCTGAAAATCAATAAATAACAATAAATTAATATATTCAGACTGCATATATGTCTAATAATGAGAAATGTAATGAAGAAGCATGCTATTTATACTTTGATTTATGTTTTTGTGAATGATGTGGGGAGATTATATTTTCTCTTAGGTTCTAAAGGTTAGACTAATTATCTTTTAACTCCTTTTTTCTTTTGGAACAATAAGATTGACTTTGAGAAAAGCGGAAAAAGTTGGAGCAAGATGACACGATCTTCTATGGATGATTGGAATAGAAATTTAGAGACCATAGTGCAATGGTCACCATATGTGAGTGAAGAAGATCTACTTCAGCAGGTATTTTTTCCCTTTTCTCTTACTTCACCTCTTTCTCTGCAGATGTTGGAAATTACATTAATTGTTTTTTCTATTTTTCTTTTGCACTGATAAATGTACGTCATTATCTGATTCTTATATTGAAAGAGATAAGCATATGATGAAGAAGAATTAAACTAGAATTACTAATTGCATCAGATAAAAGGTTATCTTGATAGGATCATTTTAGTACATGAGGAGTTGTAATATCTTTTATTTTCCTTATGAAGATTAAAAATTGTCTATTGTTCAATCTGTGCGCATGCATGTACACAAATATACATTTGACAAATAAAAAATAATGAAGTGTTTAACAAAGCATATTTCAGATGACTGCACTGTTTGCATTATTTACACAGTTGATGGGATCATTTTGTGGCACGTGCAATGGAAAAATTTGTTACTATATTCCTCTATGATAATATCTAATATTCTTGTTGCTTTGTGATGCAGTTCAATTTTTTGAAAGATCAAGGTACACGGATTATAATATATAATCTTTGGGAGGATGATGAACGACAACCGGAACTAGATTTTGACACTGATCATTGTGTATGCCTCTAGTACCTTCTATTTCCTTTGTCAATCTTAATTCCTCTGAAATTGATGCAAACCTAAATGGTGGTAGAGATACTTTTCAATAGGAATGATTGTTTTGATGTTGAAAGGACAGGACATTCAAATAAGAGGAATCAACAGAGATGAGAAGAAAATAGAAATGGCAAAAAAATATCCCAACTCTAAACATTTCTTAACGTACCGACATTCGTTAAGGGTAAGACACTATCTTTCATACAAGTTCTCATTTTAGTTTAATGTGACATGTTAATGTCAAAATCTGTTTCCATTGAATTTTTCAGAATTTATTTAATTCACTGGTACTTCTTTGGCGCTGTTTAATTGTTTCCAGCATTCCCAGATATTAGATATTATTATATCTCGAAATAAGTATTCCCAAGTGCCACTTTTGACTTTTTTGAATTCCTAAAATGGTATGAATTTAGGCTCTACAAGAGTGATATTGTCGATATCATTATGGTTAGATGGATTATTAATCCTCAGTAGGGTTGTGTTGTAAAGCTACATAAATTATCTGTAATTTATTTAGGGAAACCTAACATCTTACATAAGATGAGTAACTTTAGGTAAGATGCAAATACAAGTGCAGTTTCAACTGAACAATGAAATTCTTTTAATGTTGTGTATCTAGGTTGTTAAAAGCATATGCATGCCCAGTTACTGCCTGACAGATAGGAATGCTTATTGGTGTAGTAGATATGGATATGGATCTTTTGTTAATGAAGCGATCTGTTATATAGATTTTAATTTCTACATTATTTATCCGGTTTGTTAAGCTAACTGTCCATTGATTCTTAAGAGCAATCACATTCTTTTTTCTTGCTTAAGAAGCGATCTTTTTGCATATGTTCAGAATCATATCATATTGCTTAATTGTGCCTTTTGTTTCATCCATGGTAGAGCTATGCATCAATTCTCTATCTCAAGCTTCCATCAAACTTCAGAATAATTATGCGTGGGAAAGATGTCGAACACCATAACATAGTGAACGACATGATGTTAACTCAGGAGAAGACGTACAAACCTACGCATGTTGCTGAGGGAAAACCAAATCCAAATGTAATGTCTATAAATTTTAATTCCTGATTTAATTTGTTGTTTCCTTCAAACTTGCAATAATGAGATTCTATCCAATTGTTTTTAACAGATGGTTGCAACTGTGACGCTTGGGTTTGTGAAGGATGCACAATATCACATTGATGTTCAGGGATTTAATGTTTACCATAAGAACAGACTTATCAAGGTTAGTTTCCTTGTTGTGGATCCATCTAGCATGGATGATGACCATAGCCTTCATGAGTTGGCACTCTGGCATTGTGTTTCTTTTATTAATATTTGGAATAGAAAAAAAAGTCTTCACTGGTGATTTGACTGTCTTGGCATTATCTTGTCCCATTTTATGTTTTCATAGATATCTTCTCGTAGTGAAATGTTAGGTTGAAACATACTATAAATATTGGGTTTTGCTTTATCAATATTCTTTTATCATGGTTTAGAGAAGCATGAATGGCTATGTTTTCCTATGAACATGCTTTGAATACAGATGGAAATGAGTAGCATGCCCTTGCAGGTGTTTGCTAATGTGATAGCACATTAAAATACTTAATGGCTAATTATGATGTTAATGATAATATTTATTTTTCTCTATTATCTTCAAACTCTCATTGTCAGCCATTTTGGAGGGTCTGGAATGCTGCTGGAAGTGATGGTCGTGGGGTGATAGGTATTGCTTATTGTTTAAAATTGCTTCATTGCATTCCAACAACTAATCTCTACATGGATTAATTACCCAACATTTTTCTTGCTATGCATTATTTTTTCAATAGGTTTATTGGAGGCTAATTTTGTTGAACCAGCTCATGACAAACAGGGTTTTGAGCGCACTACTGTTCTTTCAAAACTAGAGGCACGATTAATCAATTTTCAGAAGAGTTACTGGTATGTTTTTCCCCTTCATTCACAGTGTAAATATATGAGGTTGTTGACATTTTGACTCGTGCTAACTTTTTACTTATTAGGACTTCAAAGTGCCACGAAATTGGTTATGCTGCAAGGCGGCATCCAAAGAACCATGTTTCTTCAGATCCAGAATATATTCCATCCAGTAAAGGGACACCTTCTCCATGCTCAAATCAGAAAGGACATGGTTCTACTAGTGGGAAATCTAAAATGAGACCGAGTAAGATGTATGAGAAAAGATCACTAGTAGATGATTCTAGTGAAGATGGAAGCCATTATCAGGCATCCCCTGCTTCTGCTGAATCTGGGAAAGATCCAACATTATGTGGAAGAAGTGATCAGAAGCTCAGACATTCAAACTCAAAGGTATATCGTCCATAACCCTCATGTTTTCCAGACCTTTAACTTGTCCAAACTTAAATGAATTAATCATCAATGCATTTTCCAAAAGAGGGGGGAAAACTGAGACGGAATGGGCGGGTATGAGCGGTTTGGTGAGCCACATGGTTAGAGGACAAGTAATTCCTTATATTAGGAGCCACCAATCCCAGAATGAAATGAGAGATAAAATAGGAAGAGCATTACATCTCCTTTCCTCTCTCTCTCCCTCCCCCCTCCCCCCCCCCCCCCTCCCCCTCCCCCACGCCCCGAACTGCTAGCATTTGAGAATATATGTTGATACTTAATGCCAAAGTAGGTTTTCAATTGACTCATATCTGTACTCAGTCATTTTTATTTTCATCTTTGTATCTGAATATTTTTGTTTAATCCCCGCGAAACACAGGCAGCATCTATTATCAACAGAGATGGGCAAGTTTCTTCTAATGGTGACATGGAGAGTTTAGACAAATTGAGAAGAGAGAATGGGGATTTAAGAGAAAGGTCTTATTCAATGTTCCTGTGAAACTCAGATGTACAAATTTGTTTTCCTGTTCGGTTTATTGTAACCCTTTTTTTCACTATATGAATGCATTTCTGTTTGCAGATTGAACAAAACAGGAGGAGCTGATTTGGTAAGTGAGTTGCTGAATGAAAGAGATAGATGTCGATCACTTGAATATCAAGTACGTGCTCAGTTACTTTACCCTTTCCAACTTTGTAGTGTCTCAAGAATGCTTGGTAGTTGGATAATTGATCTATGACAAATATGCTTTGATACCAATTGATGTTGGGCAGTAACAAAAGAAGAGGAAATAGATTTAGGTAGAAGTAGAAGAGATGGAATGGAGAGAATGGATGATAGGAGGAAAGAAATAGAAGACTAAGGAAAAAAATGTAGAAGAAATGGGATTCAGAAGAGTTGATGGGGAGAAATGGAAGAACAGAAAGGTAAACGGAAGAATAAGAGGAGAGGGAAGAGTTTCAAAGAGTGACTACATTTTGATAGTTTCTGGGTGTGGCACCCTCAAAGTTAAAACAAGAATGAGACCAAAAATGTTTGTAAAGGAGCTTGAAACCAGGTAGGTAAGATAAAATCAATGAAAGTGAGGTCACACAAACACATTGTGTACTCATCTTCTCATCTTACTCCATTGAAACTTCTTGTGTATCCTTTTGGCTACTCAAGGGAAATGGTGTTTGATTCTTCATCTTATTGTTTCTCATTCTGCATCAATAAGTTTTAGTTTGGTTGTCAAACATAGTTTTAGCTTCAAGGCATTGTTTATTCTCGGGGTCATCCTGTTACAGAATGGTCTAATATATAACTAGAAAACACAGTTTGGAAGAGAATAACTAGCAAACCTGCTACTATCGAATTGTTTGGACTTCAATCCTTCCTCGTTTACTCTCCCAGTTCTTTAGATGAATAATCAACTAATGTGCGCTGCTTACTAAGTAGTCCTGGGAAGTTAGGTTGTGCTAAATGCTACACAGTTTCTGCAATCTACAGGTTAGATTAGAGAATAATTTAACCAAACATCACGACAAATTTATGGAATACATATATTCTTATAAAAAATGGAATATATTTTTTCAAATTAGTGGAAGCTCAAAACTAAAAGAGTAGAAAAATATTTGCTGATCTCATGGATGTTGGTATATGATACAATTAGGTCAATAGTGTCGGGTAAAATACCTGTTGCTTCTCAATTGAGCTTCCTTCTCTATAATCACAGCTTGAGCAGGCTGAAGTTCGGAATGGACAGTTGGAAAAAGAGCTAACTGAATTGCTCGAGGTAATTCAAGATGAAGATGGCCGTGGAGGGAAGGTGGACGAGATGATGAGAAAGAGATTGAGGGTTAGTACTTAGTATAGTTATCATTGTTTATTAATCAGTATTTCTTGACGATATTTTTTTTCTAAGACAATTTTTTTTTAAAAAAAAAATCATTCTGATGTAGGATGCTTCAAACACAATTGATGAGCTACTTGAGAGGGTGAGGCAGCTAGAAGGTAGGGGGATTCCAAGCTGTAAAATTGACTGTTGAAGCACAGATAGATAGTAGACTTGGGGCAGCCTTGATTCAGTAATTGCTTTCTATTTTTTTTTTATAAACCAGTAATTACTTTTTATTATAGTCCCATTTATAGCATTAGTTGTGTAAATCTAATTCAAAATGACTGGAAGTAGGATTCGTATTCAAATCCCTTGGGAAAATGCTTGTAAAGGAACAAATGTAAATCATATTGAACGGAGCATTTTTTTTCTCTTTTTTCCCCACTGTTTCGTTGGTTTATTTTCTACTACTATTTGGTCCAATTATGTTATCAATTCAAAATAAAATAATAAATGTCATGGGTACAAATGAGAGACTAGTTCATCCTTGCTGCAAACTAGGTTGATTATTTTGTTACTTCAAACATTGTGTTGTTTTGACGCCATGCACCATTTCCCCCATATAATTTCAGTACTGCTGATGCTATGAATGCTTTTTACTCTACTCATTCTTTTATGGATATGAGCAAGCATATAATTATACATAATGTTTCAACATTACACAATCGTTTGTTGTATTGACTCTCTAGAGAAGTATATGCTACTCTGTATACCCATCTCTTACCGCAACCACACATAAAAGCTTCTGTAAGTAATGAATAATAACATATCGAACATAATATTTTTCAATAAATGGAATATATAGAAAGTGAAATCGATATTATGGTTTCTGGTTCTGAAGGCTGTTTGGAGGGGAAGGAGGAAGATATGGTGTCCAGGTTCTTGGGTCTCTCAGATTAAATGTAGGTGGAGGAGGAGAGTATGTAGGGAAATTAGGTATCCAAGTTCTTGGATCTCTTAGATTGAATGCAGGTGGAGGAGGTGGGTGAAACAAAGATGGGGTTGGTGGAAAAGGAGGGAGGGGTGGGAATGGGAAGGGCAAAGAGGGCGGGTTTGGAAATGGTAATGGAGAGAAGGGAAAAGGTGGCAAAGGAGGGAAAGGTAGTGATGTATAGGGTGGTAATGAAGGGAAGGGAAAAGAAGGTAAAGGTGGCAAGGGAGGGAATGGTAGGCTAGGCAGAGGAGGCCAAGGGAACCCATATGGTGGAAAGTAAGGCCAAAAGAACTTTGAAGAGTTGAAAGAAGCCGCCATCTGTTCTTTGTGGTTCCCACACAAGGTAGCATTTCTTTTTGATGGTTTATAACTCAGTGCATTCAAGCTGTAAATACAAAGATTATCTTGCTTTGACTTGATTGATATTTCGTTCGTGGTGGTCTTTAAACCAGGAACATTGCAGGCTGAAATTGAGCTCCCTATTAAGCTAGCCTGGCAGAGTGATGCAATCGCTAAACCATCTACACAATCAACCCCATCAACATGAGGTATTTCAAGCTTGTATACTCCATTTTTGTCAGTAGTTCTGTTGACAGAGAAGTTGATCTCCTCTTCTGTTTTAGGCGAATTTGCTTTGAATTTGCACTGTATGTGAACATCTGCCCCTGAAAAGTTTCAATTAAAAAGCTAAATTTAGAAAATTTCTTCTCAAAGCTTTTTAAACAAAAGAGTATACAGTTTTAGTTGAAAGAGTTGCTTACCTGGCAAGAAGTAGCTGTGTCTAGTGAAAGTATTGCTTGAACATGTATCACAATAAACAACCCCCACCACTGTGATCCGAGAAGATGGAATTGCTGGTTGAGCTATCAGAGAGTGTGGGTATGTAAACAAAGATGCAAGGAGAAGAACAAGAATGATCGGATCCATGGAAGCAAACATGAGAGAATTGGGAAGAAGTTTCTATGGTTATAGACTTCTCAAAAGTTTGGCACTCTATGAAAAGCACGTGAATCAAATTTTCTATAGCTTTGAGACATACTATGCTCTGTATGCAGTATAATGAACCCGTGAGTAGTTGGTGTTAGGACCAAGTGTAATCAGAGAGCTAAAAAAAGCTTTATCTATTCGCTACAAACAAAGACATGTGAAGAGCCCTTTTGGCAGATTGTGGAGACACTAAAGAGATTGAGAGGTTTGCAATATCTGTAGCAGATTGAGATTGACAGGTGGTGGGGATTTTTGGAGGCTCTATAATTTCAACCATGGGAAAAGAAAACCCCCAAAGTCTTAAAATGGAGGGCCACGTTGCAGTGGAACATTGGAGTTTTTTGATGTTCTGCATTGAAAGCCCGTTTGCTTTTTGGCTCTGTTTTGTTCCTTTCTCTCTGTTGATGTTGCGGCCAAAATAAAGAAGCCACTTTCTGGGTAGGGTTTGGGCCTGAAAATGGACTGATTATTGCTGCTGTTTGGCCTAGTGTAGTTTCAGTTTAAGACTGTTAAAACTATTTTTAAAGTAGTTTTTTTGGTAATACAATGGTGGATCCAATCTATATCAAAACCAGATATTACTCCTGCGTGGAGAGAGTAGAAACCGAAGAGCTAAGCTCAAGACCACGAAATATTATCATGTGTTTTTTGTGTTTGATTTGCATTGTTGCATGTGGCATGTGGTTTGCCATAAGACTTCAAATTATTTGGATGCTCTGCGAAAAGATCACGAGCATTGATAGTATACTCTGCTGATCAATAGGAAAATTTTGTTGGCTGCTGCATAAGCTAAATAAACAGCATCAATTACAAGTTTCTCTGTTGGCAATCCTATTTTCTCACTGTTGTAAGTTCGATTTCTCTTTGTCCTTGAGCAAAGTTTAAGCTTTAAGTTAAAACATAAGCCCAAGTTTAACGGGTTTGAACGTGGCTCATAGTCCTCAAAATGGATTTTTATATATATATTTCAGGTAGATCTCAAGGATTCCCCTTGATTAAGGGCTGGGTGCTTATATTATTAATTGTCATTTGGACTTTAAGTGTCACGTTCTCGACACTGTTCAGCATTTAATTATATCAAACGACAGATTTGAAATTTTTTTAATTGATATTTGAAATTGAGTCAAATTTGTTATAAGATTGAATGTCACAACATCAAATTAAGAAGTTTTAAATCCATATTTATAATGATGACATTTAATCTTATCATAAACTTGACATTTATTTCAATTTTCAAATTAAAAAAATCTGAATATTTATATAACATGCTTAACTTGTTTTTGTTTATTGCATTTTATAAATTGGTTTGAATAGCTATAAGTGCAACAAAACAAGTTTTTTAATTAATTAGTGAGTGTCAACTAATTTGGTTGATGATATATTTGTATCATGCAAAGCACATCAAAGATTGAGACAAAATATTTTGAATAGAATATCATTCATATAAAAAAAAAAAAGGAAAATGATTAAAAAAAAGACATGCTTATTTAAAATTATTGCGGTAATCTTTGGTCTTTCATGTAAGATAACCTGATCTCTCTCATCGTTAAAGCATTGGAAATGAAATTAGTGTGTGTACTCTAGAGCTTAAGTAGTCCGATTCCGAAGTAACTTGGAGGTGATGTATCGTCTGTTAGGAATCTCATCACTTACTGGTCCATTAGTGCTTGAAGACTGGAGGAGTCTCTCTCTCTCCCTTTTGAGTCTTGTAACCTTGTTAATGTCTTCACTTTTTCAGGGAGCGAAATTTCAGTGCCTACAATGTAGCTAAGTGGGCAGCCTCTGCTCATTTCTCGGGCCTTCTGCCTTTCTCAGGCCTTAGGCTTTCTTTTTTTGTTGGCCTGGCTCTTGTTTTAATGAAGTCTATTCAACAAAGAAAAGAAAACTTGGAGGTCTGAATTCAGGCTCTGTTAAGGATAGGCCACTATCAAATGTCCACGGCATTCATTTTGGGCCTTTGCCCTGTTGAAACTTGCGGCTTTGATTGATGAGTTGGCAGCCTAATTTAACCAGAGACTTGATCTACATATTGGGATATGATCTTCAACAGACTGCGTCTAGTGTTTTTTTATTTGAGAGATTCTTGATTAAATGTATTTTTTTGACAAGTAATATATGATATAAAATATATTTTATTTTTATTCAAATATAAGATAAAAGATGTGCGTATATCTCATGATCTTAGACAAATATTTTGCATTTCAGTGAGAATTTTTCCTACTTAAGATAAGAAAATTTCCATGATTCACTTCTAAACAAGAGCTTTGCAAATAAAAAGCCTGGCTTAATCTTTTTAGTGGCTTAACAAAAAGAGTCCGTTCGAAATTGCTTAAATTCAATAGCCAAGTAGTATTGCCGTACTGGAAGTCAACCGACATGGAAGGCCCTTTTCTTTCACTCGTTTCGCTTCTGGTGCTGACATGGAAGTCAACCATTCAAGTATTTGATTGGGTCAAAGTCCATGTAATCATCACGAAAACGTGGCAGATTTTGCTACCTCGTACGGACACCTACATCTCCTTTTGCATAAACCCCACCTTTACCATTACGTTAAGCGCAATTTTCACGGGATTAAATTTAAAATTTCTATCAAGATAAAAGTTAACAAGGAGGGCATTTTTACCTCTCTAATTGGCCCAAAATCAAAAAGAAAATCATCCACTCTGTAAATTAAGGAATGAATTAAACGATCCAGTCATCTTTAAAATCCATTACACAACTTAGAGAAGCTCAAAATTTGAACTCGTGCTATTAGGCAAACTGAAAAAAATAACAGGCTAAAATTAAGCTAACCAATGTATTAAAATTGGAGATCATGAAGACAAATCAACTCATTCATTCCTTTTTTTGTTGACCCATTTTCCCTTTGCATGGAGTAATAAACTAATCTAGTTAATTAATGAGACATTTTTTTATCCTGTATTGTTAGAAAGATCATCAGAGCCACAGTGCGCCAGCTTCCTTGAGAAGTGGGACCAAAGTCCCATTAATATGTGAAGCCATGACTCGGTCCATGGACCCAATGAGTTTGCCTCCAATAAAAACCACAGGGACCCCACCAGGTGATGATGATGGTGATAAGGAGGAGTTGGCAGTTAACATTTGCAGACTCATCAAAGCCCTCTCCATCTCCTTCCCTCTCGGGTCCTGATCCAACTCAAAAACGGTCGGGTTTACACCCATCCCACAGAAAAGCCTCTTAACAGCATGGCACATGCAGCAGCCGCTCACACTGAATATCACCACCGCACTCTCTGAAGCCAATCTCAAAACCTTCTCCATTGGGTCAACTACAACCCCCATGCTCATTGTTGGTGCATAGTAATTCCATGCCTCTGACTGGTACTGCATATTTTTTGAGAAACAATGAAAATAAGTAACAAAAGCAAATTTAAGGAAGGATTGAACGATGAAGTGCGAGTATGTGGATAGGTGAGTTGGGAGGAGGGGGGTTCTTATAAAGGAGCATATAATGGTGTGGAGTAGTACTGGAAGGGTATAATGGTGATAATGAGGGGTTTGTCTGTTTGTTGTCGCAGCGCGTGCATGGATTATTTGCTTTAAAAGGATTGTTGTCTGTAATAAGTGGAAGCAAAGATGTCAGTTATGGAAGGCGGCTATGAAGTATTTGTCTACTCTAGAGAGTATAGAGAGAGATCACAGTACTGTCTTTTTTTAAATTTTAAATTTAAATTAAATTAATTACAACGAGAAAAATAAGCAATTCTTTTTTCAGGCGAAAGAAGGAGAATATGTATTTATAATTCGAGACATGAGAACAGGCTTCATCAGGAAAGGCTGAGGAGGCTTTTATTTTTTGGTAGACGGCTGCCCGTCCTTGTTGTCGGGGGCTAAGGAATGAGCTTTTTATTACGAGCTCCATGTTTGTGACGTGACCATTACGCGCATGTTGAGCTTTTTTTTTTCATTTAATTAATTGGTATTCTCGAAAACATGGCATGATGTTTGATAATGATCCGATGGGATTATTGGGTTTGTTGCTCCTGTGAAAAGCATTGAGGACATGCTCCTTAGGGAACACAAATTAAAGAGGGAAGGAAAAGGAAAAAATAAGGGAGGGAGGAGAAGGAATATAATATATACTCCATACATTAATGAATTGCATTTTTTTAATTGAGTTTTTGTTTAAGTTGAAATGGAATTACGATGGTTGTTAGTATAGCTGGTAAATTTATCTGTTAAATTTTGAAATTAAGACTTCATTTGGAATCAGATTAAGATGAATTTTTTTTAAAATTAAATTAAAATTAATTCTTGTTTTTGTTTTTGTTTTTGTTTTATTTTAAATTGTTAAATTCATTTGAATTATCATGTTTAAAATATTTAAAAAAATTGAGAGAGAAAGAGGAAGGGGAGGGGGATGGAGAGAGGGGAGGAAGAAAAAAGGAAATATTTTGGTTAATATATAACTATTCACTTTACATTTTTTAGAATTTATTTGTAAATTCTATCAAATTTAATGAGATTTAAAATAATAAAAAACTAACTTAATTATGAAGTGAATTCATTTCGAAACGAATTTTATAGTATTTTTTTATTACTAACATAATAATTATAAAATTCATAATGAATTTCATAAAAAAAGACTGAAATTTATTTATTTCAAACAAAGTGTAAATCTTACATATATATATATATATATAAAATAAAAATAAAAAAGATTTCTTCAAATATAGTTCACCAACCTAATGGACCACCACTAAAAAAATGAAGTTATGTGGTTTGCGTCAAAATCTACAGTGTAGAAAGTAGTGGCATGTAAAGTAGATTAACAAAAGGATTTTCTTGCCCCTTTTGACGAAAAGATTTATGTGTGAGAATATGATATATTTGATAAAGGTGTTTCACTTACCTTTTTTTTCTTGTTTTCTCCTTAGATCAAATAGTAATACAATATTTAAGCAACCACTTTTAGTGCATTCAAAAAATTATGTATGTAGTGCATATATTAGGTTTTTCAATACAAGAGGCAGAATGCCCACAGCTTGGTAAAACCTTGTGCAAAAAAGGAAAGAAAAGAAAAGAGAATAAAAAAAAGCATTTATGTGGGAGACCATATTTCACATACAAGTATATTATTTTGACTATATCATTGAAAAATTTATAAAATTTTTAAGAAATAAATTAGTCCAACACTAAAACACACAATCAAATCTATGTAATACCATAAAATTAAATAGCAATTTAGTCTAATGATCTCTCTTTCAAATAGTTAAAGTACAATTCAAATCACTTAAACCGCACAACAGCACAAATTTCGCATTTTGATTGTGATTTAGCTCCCATCTGACCTAATGATCTCCCTCTCAGCAAGAGAATCGAACCTATCATTTTGATTCTTATATCAATTATCATAATCAAGTGTCTACCGTACCAAAAATTATAACTAATAACTAAAATGTATTTCAAATTAATTAAAACATAAAATAACACAAATATCACGTTTTGAATGGTAATTTAACACTAACTTGAGCTTTCATCACGGGACCAAGTGAAGATAGGGACCAGTCAAACTCCAGTTTGTAATTCGTAGTACTCTATAACTATAGCATTGCGTAATGAAGTAGAATTGGCAGATGATCTGTTCTCCTAGGTGGCTACCAGATTCTGCATGCATCAAGCTATATAAATACTCGCTCCTAAAAGAGAAACCAAAAAAGGATATATATATATATATATATATATATATAGAATATGAAAATTTATAGTCTGGTAAATATTGTTCACCTAAAGCAGAGACAAAGTGGCAGTTGCTGTAAAAGGAATTTTACAAGGCGTGGCCTGGACCACAGGGCTTAAGTCGGGCGGCGGGTACGGATGCGCCGAATACCGGCTGAAGATCAGCAATAACTAAGTACTCTTTATCTTCTTTTTGTAAATTTTCTGATTTTATTCGGGTTGATCGATCGGGTACGGAGGTCCGATTCCTGTTTTTTTTTTATCAAGGTCTTATCAGCTTGCATGCAAAATTGCAAATACACGCAAGTACTTCAAGTCCCTTTTCTTTTGAACAGTCTCTTTCTTTCTCTTTCTCTTTCTCTCTCTTCTTACTTTATAGAATTATAGTTGACCTTGAGGCATGCTACTTTCGTATGGATAAATGAGCTCGAGACATGCTTAATAACCCATACATCACCTTTTCTTTTATTTATTTTTTTATAATTAGTGACATATAAAAAATTTGAAAATTTTTAATTGTTGATAAGCGGATTGCTCGGGTAAATATTGGTTTTAGATTCATCTCTGTGCATGATGCATGGCTGATACAGATTTTTTTTTTAATAGGGTTCTGGTTACCAATCGAAATATTTTTGGATATGAATGTTAAATTGAAAAAGTTTTTGTCTCACATAATATCATAAAATATAAGTGGCACAAAAATTTATTTCATAATACAAAATATATTTTGTTTTTATTTAAATGTGAAATGAATATTTGTACCGTATACCTCTCCTAATATAATGTTATAAATTTTTTTAACAGAATTGACATTGAAGCAAATCACCCATTAGTTTTGGGAACCGGAAGAATCAGGTCTGTTGTCGGTAAAATCAGCGTGTCATTCGTTCAAAATGTGTTGAAGGAAGAGAAGGATTCACATCATCAGTATGGTAATAGATTAGAAAGAGAATTTCTCCTTTTGAGGTGGAGAGATTTTTGGCTGGATAGGATGCAAAATAACATTTTTGCATTGTGTGAAAATTTGATTGGTATTTTTTGAGAACTTCACTAATAAAGTTCGTACATACTCAATTAACAGTACTAGTGAACTTCATTGGTAATTTTTGGTCTGTTTGTCTTCATATTTTTGCTCATATGCATGAAATAAAATACCAAGAAGGCAGTTGATCTGCTTGTTTTCATATTATTGCTCATATGCTGAAAATTAAAAACCAAGAAGGCATTCTGTTTAGCTGAAAATACAAGACCGGAAAGGCAACCGGTCTAGCTGAAGATAAAAGACCGGGAAGACAGTCGGTCTAGCTGAAAATAAAATACCGAAAAAGCAGTCAATCTAGCCGAAAAGACAAAGAAGGCAGCCGGTCTGGCTGAAATATGTCGACATGTAGAAAGACGTTCCCAAATAATAATATGAAATGACCTAATGAGGAAGAAAGAAAGATAATTTTAATTTATGTATTACATTTATTTTAAATATTGATTATTATTTATTGAGATACTAAAGTATCAGTATTGATTATGAAATTATTGATAGATAAATGAGTATTACAGAGAGACATATATGATGAGAAAGAAATATGAAGATATGATATGATAAAAATTATTTGATTGATTGATTATATGTTGTGAACCTCGTAACGATGGAAATAATAATGTTGAATAGATAAGTCTCAAGATGATAAAATGTATGAGAAGAAAGATTGATATATTTGATGATTAATTTAAGAAAATATTGATAAATGATAAGAATTATGATATGAGTAGTGATAATAGAATGCTATTATCGAGTTATATGAGATAATAGATAAATAAATATTGGAAGACTATTAGAAATGATTGAATTATAAGATGTGATTAGAAGTATATAAATCAAGTACTTTTAGTAAATTTAATTAAGCTTACTCCTCTTTGTTAAATAATTTCAGATAGTGAGCAAGATAGATAGATTGGTGAGTTGAGATTCAGACTGAGTTATTTTTTTTGTTTGGATAACAGACCATTACGACCGCCCCCACAATCCTTGCCCTAGAACCCTGTGGAGGATGTAAATCGTAGGATGTGCAGTGCAGTGGCAGGACTCAAACCCGAGACCTCACGAGGAAACAGCCATCTCGAAGGCCGAACTTACCACTGCGCCATATGCCCTGGGGGCAATTCAGACTGAGTTATTATTTGTAAGCTTCGTGATCCATATCCTCATACTAATGGAAAGAAAAAAAAATATTTGTAAATATTCATGTATAATATGTTGTATATAATATTTCAGTTGGGATCTTAATAATGTCACTCTTTTGTTGAGCGTTGAGGATTTATGTATCTAGATAATTTCAGTTGATATTTTTATATTGTTGCATATGTGTTGTGCTGGGATTTCAAAATGTTACGACACTGTCTCGGGGGTGGCCAACCCGGGATGAGTCGTTACATTAATAACCATTATTATAATTATAATAATATTATAGTAATAATTATCATAATGACTACAACAATAATGATAATAATAATAATAATTTTAAAGTGATAATAATAATAATTATTATCATAGTTATAATAATAAAATTATTAATATTACTTTTATAATTATAATAATATTTAAATAATAATTATATTAGTGATAGTTATAATAATTATATTAATAATATCAATTACTATGATAATAATTATTATGCTTAATAAATTATAATTATAAAAAATATTAATATGGTAATTATAATAATTATGATGAGAAAATAATAATTTAATAATAAATATTATTTATTACTATATTAATAGGAATTATAATATAAAAAATATTAAAATGATTACTTATAATACTAATAATAATAATTATGATTATTAATTATAATAATATGTATTATAATTATGATGATAAAATAATAATTTAATAATAATAATAAATATTATTATTATTAACTTTTAGGGTTTGTAAAAAAATTAAAGATTGTTAAGAATGATAAATAGTGTAAGGATATTTTGGTACTTAGATTTCTTATATCACTTTAGTCCCAATCCAGTAATCTCATGAACCAAACATAATATTAAGGTATAACCACTTTAATCATCTTTTATTCTGTTCAATGTTAATATTAATCATATCCCACTGTAATCCTGTCCGTGAACCAAACGAGCCTTTAGAGCCTGTTTAGGTGGTGGTAGTAAGATGTGTTTGGACTATCTTAATCCCACATGAATAGTTTATCTCTCATTTAGTTGAAGGCATTTACTATTCATGTAAGATTAAGGTGAGATAAAATTAGTCTTAATCCCACATTTTTTTTCTAATCTCCTCCTATAGGATATAATCTATCCCACCATTGTGAGGCTAAAATTTTTATTTTGGCCTTTTTACCCTCGAATAATAGTAATTATTACAATAACAGTAATAATTATTATAATATTATTAAAAATATTATTTATAATAATAATATTAAAGAAAAATAATTATTATATATATAAATATTATAATCATTACAAATAATAATTACTATTATAATAATAATAAATATGATGATGATAATAATAATAATAATAATTATTATTATTATTATTATTAATACCATAATGTAAACCGAGGTTCAAACCCATAATGGGGGGTAAATTGGATTTTTAAGAACTTTTGTTGATTAACTTGCAATTTTTAAAACAGTTAAATACATAAAACACCCAATCAAATAATAAACTTGAAAGTAAAGACTATAAAAAAGAGAAAGTGCAAACTCCGTTTATAATGGTTCGGCAATATCGGATTCCTTTCGACCCTACGTCCACTCTCTTCAAGGAACTTCCTTGAAGTAATCCACTAACACTTTAGTCATACTACTTCACGGGTGTTGCACAAACCTTACAACTGATCTCTTCCTCACGGAAGCTACAATGAAGTGTTTAATCCTAAGCACTCTAAGAGTTGTACCAACTCTTTCCCTTTACAATAAATGAAATTTGTTGTAAAGTAAATGGTAGAGAGATAGCAATAAGCGCTTTTACAAATGAGCAATATCTCTATTTCAAGAACAAGCTTGAAGAATAGCTCAACAATAAATTTTTCAAAGCTTTTTTAGAATTAATGAGTTATCTTATGAATTGAATGTGTTATCTACTTGTTTTAAATGCTCATTGAAATGGGTTTATCTAGCATTGAATCAATATGACCGTTTGACACTGACTTGGTAGGTTTGGGGCATTAAATGCTCAAGTCTCGCGTCTTAAACGGTCATATTTTTGAATTACTAATTGATTGAGTCAAGTAAGAAATTTCACTTTTTAGGCTAAGGGAGAGTGCTAGTCAACTGGGTCAGAGGATCAATTGACTGGGTGAAGTTACCAATCGATTGGGTCAAGTGAAAAATTTCACTTTTTAGGCTAAGGGAGAATGCTAGTCGATTGGGTCAGAGGACCAATTGACTAGGTGAAGTTACCAATCGACTGGGAACTTTCTATCCCATATCCCAATCAATTGATATGTAGACCCAGTCGACCTAGTGGACTGGGAACTTTCTATCCCATATCCCAATCAACTAGTATGTAGACCCAGTAGACTGGGTTGAATTTCAACCCAGTTTTTATGTTTTCAAAATAGTTTTTGACATAGAAACTTTTTGTAAATTGAGCCACAAATCAAGCTATATAATTGAGCAAAAGAGATTTACAATTGTTTCAATTACTTTAATGTCTATTCTAGATCTTCTGTCTTGATTTGGTGTCTGACTTGTGTTGAGTTCTTGCATCTTGTTTCCATACTGAATGTTTTTACAGCTTAAACGCTTAGATAAAACTGTTAGTGCAATTAGAGTAGTGTTTTGTCATTATTAAAATCAAATACGGGTCAACACATAATTACAATAATATTATAGAAATATTATTTAATAATAAATATAATAACTGTAATAATAATAATGATGATGATTATTACCATAATTATAATAATACTAATAATAATAATATATTTTTTATAATATTAGTCTGATAATTTTATTATAATAATTATAATTATAATATTATTTTTATAATTATAATAATACTAAAATAATAATAACAATTATTATAATTAAAATTATAAAAATAATATCACGGTAATTATAACAATAATTATTATAATTATGATGATAAAAATAGTAATTTAATAATAACTTTTATTTATTAATATTATAATAGTAATTTAATAATAAAAATAAAATTATTATTATTATTATTATTATTATTATTATTATTATAATACTAATTCTTAGTATAATAATGATAGTAAATGTAATAATATTTTTAATGATGATGATAATAAAATAATTAAATAGTAATAATTATAATTATATAATGCTAATGATAATAATAATAATAATAATAATTTTATTTTTATTGTTAATATATTAATAAAATGGTAATTATTATTATCATAATTATAATAATACTAATAATAATCTTATAATTATATTAATGATAATAATAATAATATTGATAATAATTATTATTACGATTATTAATTATAATAATTATTTTAATTATGATGATAAAAGTAATACTTTAATAATAACTATTATTTATTATTAAATAATAATAATAATTAAATTTTAGGCTTTGTGAAAAAATTAGAGATTGCTAAGGATGATGAATAGTGCTAAGATATTTTGGTACTTAAACTTCTTTCACACTTTATTCCCAATCCAGTAATTTCATAAACCAAACATAAGATTAAGGTATTACCTTTTTAATCTCTCTTTATCATATCTCATGTTAATTCTAATCATATCCCACTATAATCTAGTTCGTGAATCAAACGGACCCTTAATGTTTATTTTATTTTGTACAAGGTAGATGGTCATTTATTTGACAAGGAAGGAGAAAGGCATCGCAATTGAGATTGATAATACATAAACATTCATTTATTATATAAATTAATTTTTTATTTTATTAAATTTTAAAAAAATTATTTTATAAACTAGATTGAAAAATCATATACCAAGCAAATGCCAATTCTTTATAATTTTGACTGCTTGAAACTTATTTCAACATTTTTTCATTAAACACTTTCGGAGCTTATTCAAAAATTTAAACAGAATTACCTAAACACTAAAAAACTTATTTTTAAAAAAATAATTTAAGCATTAATTTACGATCTATGTTTTCAAAGACTCTTTTAATATATATATATATATATATATATATATATATATATATATATATATATATATATATATATATATGGGCAAAACTTATATATGAAGTTCCCTTTAAAATTTTAACTTCTACAATAATACAATTAATAACCGTGACCTATCATCTAAAATATTTTTATAAAAAAAATTAAGTTACAAAAAAATAATATATTTTGATAAATTTTAACCTATGATTTAAGCTTTAGTGTTTCGTTAAAAAAATTGATAATTTAAAATCGTTGATGAAGCATGAGTTAATCATACATCGAAGTAATAATTTTTTGTTGAAATTTTGTATAATTGATTTATAACATGAGTTTTATTGAATAGTAAAATAGTTTGTTGTCGAATTTTATTTTTAAAATGTAAAATAGTTTTGTAGTGGAATATCGGGTCCCGAAATCTTCTTGTATCTTGGACTCCTCTCCGTGTCTTC
Source organism: Bretschneidera sinensis (assembly GCA_023935145.1). Lineage (NCBI taxonomy): Eukaryota > Viridiplantae > Streptophyta > Magnoliopsida > Brassicales > Akaniaceae > Bretschneidera > Bretschneidera sinensis. Next base: position 99,168,312 of record CM043701.1, on the reverse strand, counting down.
TATCTTCAATCTCGCTAGAGGTCGTGTGTGTAATCACAAAATCAGAAAACACAATTTTTTTCACCACCCAAGAGCCTTTTGTTATCTCTAAAGGAATGAGAAGAACTTTCTCTCTTTTCTGTCTCATTCTCTCTCAAGAATTCATCTTTCCAGCGGCATTTTCTTTCATGTCATTCACACACACACACATACATACACACACACACACACATAGCAGAAAAAGTTGGTTATTTTCAGTTAAATAACCAAGGGCTGCATGGATTCAACCAAGAGTTACTTGGTTTCATCCATGTTTCTTGGTTCTACATTAAATGGGCAGCTCGGGTCGCCCATTATGGGTGCCCAACTTGACCTAGATTTCCTAAATCTCCCACTCACACGTGATGGGCTTGACATCGCCCAACAGATAGAGATAGAGAAAACTCAACATCAAATTTCGTTTGGAGAACTTCATACTGGCAAATGGGTCGTGCGACCTGCGAGTACACCTGCACTTGAGAGCTTAATACTATGCACCCGTTAGGGATTCATAGTGTCTTCAACCCTAAATAAATTAGAAAAGTGTTTCATTTTGCCCAGACTTATTTTATTACATCAGCTATAGCATACCTAATCCCTCAAAGGCTATGCTAGACTTTACTTTCCTCACTATGTATCCTCAATTATGTCCAAGCTTCAACAAAGCGACATAATTGGTTGACCTGTGAATACATGTGGTGGATGTAAATAAAACAGCATTCCTTCCACACTTATGTCTCTCTGTTTTAGACTAATTATTTTCTTAGACATGCCCTACAAGGCTAATTATTTCATTGTCGTTGAAAACATGCTAAAGTAGCAAACATCAGTCTATCCCTTTGAGAACATAGTTGAAAGTCACATAGGGCACTAGCTGAGACTTTTAATTTACACGAGCCTCTGGGTCTCACACAGTGAGGACACATGGATTAATTCACTCACTCACTTCCCTTTAAGGTTGTACTAAGCACATGTAGTATGAAATACATGCTATAGTGGTTTACTCTTTCTTGATAAGAGCATATGTCATTTTAAATTGCATACAACTATACGAATCTTAGCCTAGTCATAATCTACATCCTTATGCTCTTATGCACCTAGCTCGAGTTCTTTATTAGATCACTCATTTGAGTGCCTTAATAAGTACTCACATTTAGCTTTCATCTAGGTTTCTATAATCGTGGGATGATTATGATTGGTTTAAGCTTTTAAGCTTTAGCTCAAGACCTCATCTTGACTCTAGTCAATGCGACTTTTAATAAGACACATTGTTTATGAACTCGTCACATTTATTATATACTTATCTCGCTTTCATTAGCGTCAAAATAGTATACCAAGTCTCATCTCAGCTCACTATCTCAGCACCTGAGGCGATCGCTCGTGTGAGAGAGTCGACTTTTTCCTGGTGACATACTTCCATATGTGTGTGTGTTTGTGCTAGTGTCAACATGTATAAGACATCCAACATATCTAAAATACATGGAATAAACACTAAATTTATTAATATACGAGTATATAGATTTTTATTTAACCAATACACATACCTAGAGTTTTTAATATAAGGCAAAACCATATCTCTAGGGATAAATTTAACTCAGTTATCTAATATGTAAATATGTACTGTCGGACCACTTTATTTTGATCCACACTGTCTCTAATGTAAGTTATTCTTATAATTAATATATTTGGTCCCACCAAGACATGAAGGATCTCACATGTAAGCAATATCAACTTGACTACCAAAGTTGACTGTCACTAATTCCAAGACATTAGTGACAACTCCTAGGTTTTCAAAGAACTTCTTAAGCTATACTACCATTTTCATTGTAGCAAAACAAGTTATGATCTCAGCCTTCATGGCTAGCCTTTTATAGTGCTCTTAGGTATATATGAATTCATATTGACCATTATCTAATACTTATTCCCATTTACGATTAATCATTAGCTCCAAGGCTTAGCAAACATCAGATATAATGTGCCTATAAGATACAATAGGCTTTCACTAGTACAGATGTAGGAAGTTTTTCTAATTTATTTATTATTTTATAGAGTTTCTGGCATAATTCAAGGTTTAGGCCTTCTTCTTTAGATATAAGGTGTCTACGAGATTACTATTATGTAAACTGAACCTTTTAAGAATCTTCTTAGTGTAAGGCTCTTGTGATAGAGTAATAGATTTCGTGAATGATCTCTATAAATCTTCAAATCAAATATATAATTAGCTTTTCCCAAATCCTTCATTTTAAAAATGAAAGAACAACCATTCTTAAATGGTGACAACCTCTTTCTCTTTATAGCTAATAAATCATCAACAAAGAATGATAAATTTTCAAATTTATCTTTGGACCTTTTACATACATATAGTGATTCTCATCGATAATTCAAACTCATAAGTTTTCATATTTTGATGAAATCTCAAATATCACTATTTAGATGAATACTTCAGTCCATATACGAAAACATTGAAGCTATCATACTTTACACTCTTAGCCTTCTAACATTAAACTATAGGTAGTTTCATTTAGATTTAGTCATCTAGTTCTCCATTGAGAAATGTAATCTTAATGTTCATCTAGTACTTTCATAAGCTCAGAAGTCTATCGGTACTTTCATAAGCTCGTAAGTCCATCCAGTGCTTTCATAATCTCAGAAGTCCATCCGGTGCTTTCATAAGCTCAGAAGTCCATCTGGTGCTTTCATAAGCTCATAAGTCTATCCGGTGCTTTCATAAGCTCATAAGTCTAGCACGTGCTTTCATAAGCTCAGAAGTCCATCCGGTGCTTTCATAAGCTTATAAGTCTATCTGGTTCTTTCATAAGCTCATAAGTCCATCCAGTGCTTTCATAAGCTCAAACTTATGATGATAACTAGAATGGGGCGAATAGAGATAAACCTCACGAGCTACACTCTCTTATAGGATATAGTTTTTCACCACTAAAATGCCTTCTAACTCTCAAAAACTTACCTCTTAAGCTCACATCAAAGACAAATGACCTTTTTCCAGTTGCTACATTCAAGAAGTAAGCCTAAAACAAACCTTAAATAGAATCACCAATCATTGTATCTATTCCACTAAGTTGATAAGGTTTAAGAATAACCTTGTTAACCTTATCTTATTGATTGGATACGCTAACATGATTAGGATCTTTCATCTCATAGAGTGAAAAGAAACTTATTGATCTAACCTTATCTAAGGAAAAATCAATTTTAGAACATTGCTTCAATCAATTTCAGTCAAAATTCCAGCTGCTTATTTATCAGTAAACACATCATTTTGGAGTGTTCTCAATATCTACTAAAGATACACCTCAATGTTTTTTTACCCCAACTTCCTAAACATATGAGAATGGCTATAAACATAAGCAATTGACCTCAAGGTCATCAATCAAATTAGAGCAGATATTAGACTTATTCATAGTCAATTAAATAGAAATAATTGATAGAAAAAAAGGTTTGTGGTTAAGCATACATGCAAAAATTAACAATGAAACTCAATAGAGGTAGATTATGCCAATAATTTAACCATTTATAATAGTGTCCTATCTTATATCTTTGCAACAACGTTTTATTGCGAAATTTTTAAAGGAACGAATGTTGTGCAAAAATCTACCTAAATTAATAAGCAAACAATTGAATGTTTTACTTGCAAGTGCACAAGGTCAAAATAGTAGTATAGTGTGCAAGTGCGAGATCATTCCCACAGGGATTGGTAAATTTTGATTTAAAATTATTTTCGCAATATAAAACGAGAGAAATAATAAATGAGTTTCATTCGATAATGATAAAGGTGTAGGGATTTGATATCCACCACTAATCATGCTTCCACAATAAAACACTATGCCAATGCTTTAATCACGTTATGAATACCTAATGTTGTCAACCTAAGGGTATGATGTATACTCCTTAAGCTATTGATTTTCTTAAGCAATGAGTTAGACATGGTATATACTCTAACTCTTTTCTTTCTTAAAAGATTTAGCATGGTGTATACTAAGTTGTTCTTTAAGAAAGCATAATATAGATGGAAATCGACAAACACACGAGACCAAGGGCATGGTATATACTCTTGGTTTCCCATGTTGATTAACCCAAGAACCCAACATGGATTTCTTTTGTTACTATTATTAAACCCAAGATTCGGCTATCTAAATTGATTTAATTAACTAGTCCATACCATATGCATATGTTGATCAAGCAAACACATATGAGGAATTCAAGAAAACAGGAATTAATCAAGTTAAGCATCATAATATAACTATTGCAAAGGCGCCAATATTGAATTATTGAGTAAACATAATCATGGCTTCAATCAAGCCCTACTAAAAGTTTAGCTACACATGAATTTGATATTAAACATCTTCATAAAGTAAAGTAGAGAGGAAAGAATAAACCAGGAAGAGCTTCCGTGAAGAGTCGTCAATTCTTCTGCAAAATCTCTCCTAGACCATCCCCCCTTATTTCTGTGTTTACATGCCTATTTATAGAGTTTAAAAACCTCTGGAAACCCTAAAATTCATAAAACAAAACCTTACATTTATTTCCAAAATAGGAACAACCGTTTTAATATTCACTGATGCACGTGTGAGCTCGATCACAGAATGGTGCGCTCGAGCTTTTTTTTTGCGCGCACGAGCGCTTGTGCACTCGATCCTTGGCTTAGGTGCTTGAGTGCTATTGTACTCGATTGCAAGTATCTATCCTCGATCGCACTAGGCAGACTCCAGCTTTTCCAGATTTGCTCTTTAAGCCAGATAATTCCATAATGCTCCATTTTCTCCAAAAACCTAGAAAAACATAGAAAACACATAAAGGAAATAAAATAGGATGAAATAACATAAACTAGGAACTTAACAAATATAAATTAAAGGGTTTAAATATGAATATTTAAACACTTATCACACCCCCAAACTTACATATTGCTAGTCCCTTAGCAATACGAAACTAAAAACTAAATGAAAAACAAAGAAAACAAAGATAAATCCATCATTCATGGTATCCAAAAATTTAAGTATCATACAAAATCATGATATTCATTCATAAGCAAGCTTAAAAAGATAAACTCATTTTCACAATAAATAGGAATTTTTAAATCTAATTACTTACAAAAGGCCAACTAAGGCATCACAAGCTCGAATTAGTATAAAGTAAACTAGCACATAAATTTGAAGCTTCTAAATAATTCCAATGTGCAATGTCTCCATATCTCAAGATTCACTGAATTTCTCATCAGAATGAATAACAATGGAATAATTTTATTTTCTTCTTTATTTTATTATAAGGCTCTGCCACGTTTAGTTCCCTTCAGCTTTCTAATTGCCTATGTATCGAGTGTTGGGTCAATGACTCCCAAACCAGATGGTTTTAGAGTATTAGGTGTAAAGACACCCCTAAAGATTTACTAACTTGAGTAAAAAAGACTACAAAACTAAACTGGCCATAATTTAACCAAATCAAAATTCTCATCTTTTGACTTGAACACTCACTGCTTACTGAGGCAAGAGGTCCAGTTACTCAGTGGAAAGTTAATGATCATCATGAGCATTTTATATATATACATATGTGTATATGTGTATATATATATATATATATATATATATATATATATATATATATATATATATATTGTGCCAAAGTGTTCATCCATCCAACAAGTCATCCCGTTTCACCCAATCCATAGAAACATACACGTTAAATTCATATGTCATACCCGACATAATTATGTGCTAATATGCTTGTGTCAGATTAGATCAAACATGTGAATTCTTAAACGCTTAAAGTAAGTAACTAATTTTAAAACTCTATCATCAGATCATGTGTTCAAAATTTTAAGCTCATCAATGAAATCATATCACAATTTTTCAGATCAAGCAAAATTTCAAAATGAACATGAACATGAACATGAATATGCATTTATTTTATTCTATAGCCTATTTTAAAACAAAAAATAATAACAAACTGGGACAAAGGGTGTGTAAATGTGTCTCACATACCCCAAAACTTAAAATTACACATTGTTCCCAATGTGTGAATAACATGGAAAGGGCTGACCTGGGAGTTGGAAGACTGCCTGGATTGGCATGGCTCATAGCACACCCCTAAACTTGAACTGATGTATACGTTGTCCCTGAAAAATAAATAATAAAATAATACTGAAAAACAAAAAGTACAAAAATAAACAGTAACAAGAAATATGAAAAACAATAAAAACATAAAAAATATGTTGTGGGGTGCTTCCCATGAGCGCTAAGTTTTATGTCTTCAGCCAGACGGTGCAACTGCTCATTACTGTCCTCCATGTAGTACTGAAGATGAGGCCTCTGGAGCGAGTGGCAATCGGTCTAGAATGGCCTGGAGCATCGCTTCTTGCCTCTCAAAGAATGCTTCCAACCCGTTTATGCACAGATAAACTAGACATGTAGCTTCGCGATCCTCCCGTCTAATATCAACTAGCTCATACCAAAAAGAGGACATCTCATCATATAGGTACTGATACCACATATGTCCCATGTTAACATGTTCCTCCTCCCAAGTCTAGCTAGCTACAAGTTCCTCGGCCTCCCTATGGTCTTCCTCTACCCTCTCAGTAGTAGGTGCTGGCCCCCAAAGTCCTCGAGGCATGTGTGATTGGCTTTGAGTCCACTGGTTCTTGCCAAAGAATGGGTGTTCCCTGACTAGTCTATCTGTGGAGGTGCCCTTGATTCCTTTCTTCTTGAAGATGTAAGTGAGGAGCAGCGAGAACGGGAGCCCCCATACATTTACAGTGGTGACTTAGTATGCATGTATATGATCCTAAAATTTATAAATTTGGCTCCAGATGATTGAAGGGATGGAGTACAAATGGCTTTTATAGAAAGCATACAAGGCTTACAGGAACTGGTCATGCCTCTGAGTCTTGTGTCCTAATGGGCACACATTGCGCTGCAGAATAGAGTCCACAAGCCATAGTTGTGGAGGCAACTTGGACCAGCTACCAACATTATTGTGCCTATCTGTATACTGCCCTGCACATATATTTTCAATGATAGCCGAAATAGAGAAGGACTCCGACTGCTCGTACAACTGGGTAGTGGTAATATTAGACGAAGTCACATCAATGTATTTGCCTTGAACAGATGAGGATAAAACACCCTGCCTACTGCAGTCAAAGGAGAGGTTCTCATAGAACTGCACAATAAATCTTGTGTAGGTGATAGAACTGATGGGCTTGAATAACCTTTTCAACCCATGACATTTGAACTCTTGAACAGCCCATTGAGTTGCTTTAAATTTTTTGAAGTCATCGTTGATGTTAAATGTGGCCTCAAAGAGGATCTCTTGCTGCTCAAAAGTGGGTCAAGAAGACTGGGCTTGGCTTCCCGAAGCGTAGGATGTGGAGGCAGTGTTCTTAGGCATCTTGGACACAAAGGACAACAGTGGTGCACTCGATCACAATAAGGTGCAATTGATCGCACTGTGCTTATTGCGCTCGATCACACTCTCTTACGCTCGATCGCGCCTCTTGGAAGGTCACTGAGGACTTTTGTCGAATAGGTGGGGGGCGACTCTGAACCCAAGTAGTGGGTGACAATCTCTAAAAGTAGCTAACCTCCTGCAATTCAATAAAAACCAACCAAAAAATTAAAAAAAACAAGTTGTATATGCAGTATAATTGTTAGAAATAACAAAACAAATGTGGGGAGAAGGGGAAAAGTAAAATGACCTAAAATAGGCACGTGACTCTCTGTCCCGAGTGCGCTCGATCGCACTTATGCTTAGGTATATACGTGTGTAGATGCGCTCACGTGCCGTTGAGTGCACGGCGAGATTGCGCTCGATCGCACTGTGAAGTGCACTCGATCGTAAGAACAGAATGTCACACCTATGTACTGAACCATTAATTTAACTAAGTAAAAAAAGAAAAATTAAAAAATTAAAAATATGGAAAACAACAAAATTAAAGAAAGAAAATGTACCGTACTCAGTGGCCTCAGTACCACTGAACTCAATAGAGGTGCTTGAGCTATATGTTTATCAATGCCTGGACTGCTCAAACACTCTCTATAGTAGCTTCAGTGCTACTCTTTTAGAAGGGAGCACTTAAAGTCCACCAAATGTGGTTCAAGTGCTCTTGGTGTTACTGCATATTGGACAGACTGGAGTGCCAAATCTTTATCTCTTGGTAGCAATTTGATTTCAAAATAAGGCTTTACTCTGTGTCCATTCACTGTGAATGTCTGATTGCTTTCGGAACAATGAACCTCCAAAGCACCACAAGGGGTTGGAAAATTTGGATGCTTTAGAGAGGCCTCAGGAGGTGTACAACTTCAATGATGTCATCAGTAATATCTTCAGATTTTGGCTCAATATCCGATCTTATGAAACTATAGGTGAAGGTGGTCTCCAATAAATCAATGTGATGGACCTGAAAAGTTTGCTCAACAACACCTTGCATCATACATACATTAAAACATTCAATATCATCTTGTGGTAATTTTAATGCATCAAATATTTTAAATTCTATCTTCTCACCATTTACTTTCATACTTACAATCCCCTTTTTCATACAAATTTTTATATTAGCAGTTCTCATCAAAGGTCTTCCTAAGATGATGGGCAAAGGCAATGGCATAGGAGATTCTTCCATATTTAATACAATAAAATTAGCAGGTAAAATAATTTCACCTACCTTTACCAAGACATCCTCAAGAATATCTCTTGGTCTTTTAATGCTTCTGTCTGCCAATTGCAAGGTGATGGAAGTTGGTTGAAGCTCTTTCAAACCCAGTGTTTCAAATACATTGTATGGTAGCAAATTAACTCCCTCCCCTAGATCTAGTAGTGCATGCTCAAAAAACTGGTCACCTATCCTGCAAGGAATGGTAAAACTACTTGGATCTTTTAACTTTGGTGGTAGTTTGCTTAACAACACCGCACTTATCTCTTCTGTTAAAGCCACTGTTTCATGCTCCTGAAACTTCCTTTTATGAGTGCAAAAATATTTCAAAATTTTAGCATAAGCAGGAATTTGTTGAATTGCATCTAATAAAGAAATGTTTATCTCTATTTTTCTCAAAGTTTCAAAAATATCAAGCAATTTATTTTCTTTCTTTGGCTTTACTAACCTTTGAGGGAAGGGTGGTGTATTCACCTTCTCCATTTCACTTACCTTTGATATGGATGTTTTAATTGAAGATGCTTATGCAGGCTAATCGGTTCCTATAATCTTACATTTCTGAGAGTTGTAACGGCCTTCAGTTGCTGGTGTCCTCCTGGATTAGGTAGTGTTTGGGCTAGAAGTTCACCCTGCTTTTTTCCACTAAGCTCCTTAGCATATTTCCCCACTTATACTTCCAGTCTCTAAATAGCTTGCTCATGCTTTACAGTTGTTTGTCTTTGCTCAATCCGAAATTGTCTTTCATCTGAAATAAACTGATCTTCTGAAGTCATCTGTTGTTGTTGTTGAGTGGCTAATTGCCTTACAAGACTCTCTAGGTCACTCTTCTTTAATTCCGGAACTGATTGGGCTGCTTGTTGGAAGTTTATTTACTGCCTTTGAAGGTTTAGGGCATTCTGATTGTTATTCTATGAGAAGTTGGGGTGGTTTCTCCATCCTGGATTGTAGGTATTGGCGTATGGATTATTCTTGGGAGGATAATTATTCTGTACCACATAGTTTGCTTGCTCTTGATCTGCAGATGAATACAAAGGGCAAGTTTCAGTGGTGTGATCAAAATGAGAACATATAGCATATACCTGGAGTTGTGTAGCTTGTGGACTAGGTGGGATGTTCTAAGTAGTCATGGCTTTTACAAGCATATCTAGCTTTCTTTCCATAGCAGCCATCTAATTTGGAGAGCCACCATTTAAGGTCACTTCACACATACCCTTGCTCTTTACTCCTGGTCTTTTTCTGGATGAGAATTGTTGGGTGTGCTTACTTAATGTCTCAAAAAGTTCCATAGCTTCTTCACTGCTCTTTTCCATCAGTATACCTCCACAACCTGAATCAACAATAACTTTATTCATGTCACTCAGACCTTCATAAAAAGCTTGTACCAGCTCATCTTGAGGTAGATTATGATGTGGACACTTGAGAAACAACTCATTGAAGTGTCCCCATGCTTTAAAGAAAAGGTCTTCATCTCTCTGTTGGAAAGATTGAATCCCCTTCCTTATCTGTCTTGTCTTTTGTGCTAGGAAAAACTTCTTTAGGAACCTACTGGATAGCTCTTCCCAAGTATGGATAGAAACTGCAGGCAATGAATCGTACCACAACTTAGCATTATTTTTCAATGAAAAAGGAAAAGAATTAACCTGATTCCCTCTTGATCTAGGCCCTGGATGTGCTGGAACTTGAAGAGATCAAAGAATTCCCAAAGATGTAAGTGTGGATCCTCAGTAGGTGTACCCTTGAAGTGAGTCAAAGCATTGAGTATCTGTGGGGATATGTAATTATTGCCTTCCACCTCCGGTTGATAAGCAATGCATAAGGGCCAGTTGAGGTTATGTAGGATGAAGGATTGCTTCATGGGTCTTCGCTCTGGTGGCCATTGGTTGTCAAGCTGTTCCGCCATCAGTGCTTCTCCCTCGAATTCTTCTTCTTCCTCCTTAACGTTGTCTCTAGGCCTTTTTCGAATGGTCCGCTCAATCTCTATATCGAGTGGAAAGATGGTTGGATTCCTAGATCGAAGCCCTTGCATGAATCAGCTGCAACTCTTCAGTGCAGTAGTTTCAGTATTGCTGTTTGGGTAGACTTGTGCTCAATCGCTCCAAGAACAACACTCGATTGCACTGCACTCGATCACTATAGGATGGTGCTCGATCGCAATGCTAGGAACTGCTCTGCCGTAACCCTGAAACGGAAAAACCAAAAGAAGGTAAAAATTAGATTTTCGATTAAAATAAAACATAACAAAATAATAAAACTAAACGAAAAATAATTCTAAACAGAATTTAAGGCAATCCTTGATAACGGCGCCAAAAACTTGTTGTGCAAAAATCTGCCTAAATTAATAAGCAAATAATTGAATGTTTTACTTGCAAGTGCACAAGGTCAACATAGTAGTATAGTGTGCAAGTGCAAGATCATTCCCACAGGGATTGGTAAATTTTGATTTAAAATTAATTTCGCAATATAAAATGAGAGAAAAAATAAATGAGTTTGATTCGATAATGATAAAGGTGTAGAGACTTGATATCCACCACTAATCATGCTTCCACAATAAAACAATATACCAATGCTTTAATCACGTTATGAATACCTAATGTTGTCAACCTAAGGGCATGGTGTATACTCCTTAAGCTATTGATTTCCCTAAGTAACAAGTTAGGTATGGTGTATACTCTAACTCTTTTCTTTCCTAATGATTTAGTATGTTGTATACTAAGATGTTCTTTAAGAAAGCATAATATCTGTGGAAACCGACAAACACACGAGACCTAGTGCATGGTATATACTCTCGGTTTCCCATGTTGATTAACCTAAGAACCCGGCATGGATTTCTTTTGTTACTATATTAAACCCAGGATTTGGCCATCCAAATTGATTTAATTAACTAATCCATACCATGTGCATATATTGATCAGACAAACAGATATGAGGAATTCAAGAAAACAAGAATTAATCAAGTTAAGCATTATAATATAATTATCGCAAAGGCGCCAATATTGAATTATTGAGTAAACATAATCAAGGATTTAATCAAGCCCTATTAAAAGTTTAGTTACACATGAGTTTGATGTTAAACGTCTTCATAAAGTAAAATAGAGAGGAAAGAATAAACCTGAAAGAGCTTCCTTGAAGAGTCGTTAATTCTTCTGCAAAATCTCTCCTAGACCATCCCCCCCTTATTTCTGTGTTTACAGGCCTATTTATAGAGTTTAGGAACCTCTGGAAACCCTAAAACTCGTAAAACAAAACCCCACATTTATTTCCAAAATAGGAACAACCGTTTTAATATTCACTGATGCACATGTGCGCTCGATCACAGAATGGTGCGCTCGAGCCTTCTTCTTGCGCGCACGAGTACAGGTGCGCTCGATCCTTGGCTTGGGCGCTTGAGCGCTGTTGCGCTCGATCACAAGTCTCTGTGCTCGATCGCACTAGGCAGACTCCAGCTTTTCTAGATTTGCTCTTTAAGCCAGATAATTTCATAATGCTCCATTTTCTCCAAAAACCTAGAAAAACACAGAAATGAAATAAAATAGGATGAAATAATACAAACTAGGAACTTAACAAATGTAAATTAAATGGCTTAAATATGAATATTTAAGCACTTATCAACAAACAACTCTTTTCTAAAACCCTTTCAAAAATGTTCTAAATCAATTCTTCTAGACCATAAAAGTCCAAATGAATTACTAACTCTGCATCAAATGGTCCTTAGTTATTTATTAGCTAGATAAAGCTCACATGTAGGCAATAATAAAACTAGTGAGTGAGCCTAACATACTGTCACTAGTCAAAACATTTAAATATTTCAAACCCATTGTGATCTAGTCCGACTTGCCAAATAGCTTCGCATCAATAATTTACAATAAAATGAGATGCGATTAAATAAAAACAAACACAATTCTGATTATATTATAAAACACAAACCAAATCAAAGTGTTTTGGAACCATTTAATACATCAACTCAACAAAGAAATCTGCTTCTAACAATACATCAACCCAACACCAAAGTAAATAACATTAAAACTAGACCTAGAAGGACTAAACATAAAAATCAACTCCATCAAATTAAAGTACATATAAGAAGTTAGAAGGACTCAGGTTTGACCACTAGTCAAACACCTTAGCTGATAGGTGTCAAAAAACTTTGTCTTCAACTCTAAAGTAACTCCTCACATATATTCAACTTGCACTTTATCAAATTTGACGGTACCCCACAATACTTCTTGTTCTCTAGCTACACAGTATGCCCCTCCTGAGTATACAATCCACAAAGGATATTATTCAGTAAGTAAAACATAGCTAGAAATTTAAGTATTAACCAAAGAAATAAAATCGGACAATACTTTCTTTGGCTCAGTTCAATCACAAGCAAAGTGACCCAGCTCACCACAGTTGTTGCAACTCATTTTGGTCTTGGTCTTTTTACCACCGCGCTTACCCTTCTTGCACTTCTTGGTCTCCTTGGGTGCCAAAACATTATTTTTACCTTTCTTATGCTTCAGTCCCAAAGGCTTACAGAAGTTGAATTCAGCAACACAAGCTTGACCTGAATATTTAGTAGCCTCAAAGCGCTCATCTTCAAGTTTCAGGTGACACAAAATGTCATCAACACTTTTAAGTTTCTCATTACGCATCATCTTAGCTTTCATGTGCTCAGATTCCTTAAGCAGAGAGTGAATTACTACATGAATATTTTGTTCATCAGTTAAAGGGTAACCTTCAGCTTTAAGTGCCTTTATCATGTTTACATCTCAATAAGGTGTTGCCTCATCGAATGATCTAGGCACTTCTCATTGGTGCAAAATTTTCTAACGAGACACCTCAATTCGGCATAGACACCCTTGTATTTCTTTTTCAAGGCAACTAAGATTTCCTGAGCGGTGTCATACTTCACATGCTCATATGCGAGATCATCTTGCATATTACTCAACATCACCATGTGAGCAAAGCTATCATTCTTTTTCCATTATGCATAAGCCTCATGATCTCTATATTGTGAGTAAAAGTTCATCGCTCAAGTTCACTCATGGTGTAGTTAATGACTTCTTTAACAACTAGTGCTTCAAGGATGCACTAAACCTTTTGGTGCCAAACTTCAAAGTTTTCACCATTCGGTTTTTTCATCCTCATCCAACTCAGCCTTTAAAGTCTTAGGATTCGAAGCCATGGTCTAAATAACTACATGGAGACATATCACTAATTAAATACTAGCACACTCATAACCTTATTCATGCACATTTATTTTGCAGCTAATTCAAATTAATTTGATGATAATTTTACTTAAAGACATGAAATTTAAAGTTTGCTATGCTCCCAATCATCTCCCATGTACAAAAGTTCAGTCATCATAAATTTAGTTTAATCAACGCGAAATTTAAGTCCTAAGTGAGAATTCATCTCAACTCTACTAACCTAGAACTCCCGTGCAGTTCATGTATATTAAATACATTATATAACATACATATTGCATGATCATGAACATAATAAATCATAAAACATTCTTGAAAGAAAACACTTTATTTCATTCATCATGTAAACAAAAAAAAAATGTATAGAAGAAAGACATAAGTTCCACTTCATTAACTTAGATTCATTCATATAAAACACAGGCTTCTAGCATTGTCTACAATTTTTCTTTTCTTTTTATCTATTACTCGATTTCCTGTCTTAATCGTCTAAGGATCCATCTATCCTATAAAAAAATGAAATGTCTTGCACTACGGATATTTGGGTTAACTGTGGTAATACAACAGTAAGCCTTATTCTTAAAAGAGGACAACGATCTTCTATCAATTCCAACCACTGGCAACCTTAGAAATCTTGGTTGAGCCTCAGAGTAGTCTTCATAATTTCCTATTCATCATTCAAAAGGACTTGAACCATAAGACATTTAGAAACAGAGAAATCTTGAACTATAACTTTATCTCACTTCTTTGCCATTACATCTATGTGCATATTTATTATAGGTTATCGATCCATTTCATAATTAAGAAACTCTAATATAAGTGACAAGTTCACTACATCTTAGAGCAATTAACATTTGTAGGCATATTAAAAAAAAAGATAATCAATTATTACATGACAACATATATATGTGCATACAATTTTTTATGAACTCAATCTCAACCGTAGAAAAAAGAAAAAGAAAAACAGAAATCCAAGAGCTTTTGATGAGCTCCCACTGGATACTGACCTATTAAAAAAAATCAAGCTAAAAAAAATAGGTTTGCCGAACTCAAATAATGCGCAAATTTTAATTTTAGAAAATTTTCATTTTTTATATAAAAAATAAATCATTTAATTAATTTTTTATTCAAAAAAGAATATTAAATAAGCCAGGAAAAAATAATAGATGGAAAAAATATAGAAAAATGAAATATTTTTCTTAATAAAATATAATTTTTTCACTACCATGTGCCGATGCTGGATAAATAACGGAACACTCCACTTGGTGCGTCGGCACATGCGAGCCACGCTCCACCCTCCCGGCGTCGGACGATGATCGGAGCAGTCATTTCAGCTCCGGTCGCTGGTCACGGTGGTGGTCTCCATTTGCGGTTTTTGTCACTAGAAAAATAAGAGAGTGTAAGCACTCTCTCTTGGCACGTGGAGTGGACTGTTATGGAGGTCATCTTCAACCTCTAGACTTATGTTTTTTGCCAAAAACGACCAAAAATTTCGAGCCTAATATATTTCTCTACAGTTAACCAACAAATGCGTACAATATACCTTTGGAAAGCTTAGGAAATCCTCTTTCTAGCCATATAAATCTTTTGTCACGAATTTAAAAGTTTTGGGTTTTATGGTTAGGGTTTCAAATTTCTCTCTCCTCCATGAGAATTAGACCACAAGATTTTTCATATTTCATCTACATACTATAGACTATATTATTGAAGAAAATTATGGCATATAGTAAAGAAATAAATTGTTTGCCATTTTCAACCATTAAAACTCCATAATTTCGGGTTTTATGTATGTTCATGCATTTTCTACCAATTCTACACATACATTCATATTCACGGAGACTATATACATCCAAAGAACGTAAACACTTTCTCTGATTCCAATGTAAAATAGTTTCGCAACAGAATATCAAGTACTTACCGATTCAACCTGAAATCTTCTTGTATCTTGGACTCCTCTCTGTGTCTTATATCTTCAATCTCGCTAGAGGTCGTGCGCGTAATCACGGAATCGAAAAACACACTTGTTTTCACCACCCAAGAGCCTTTTGTTATCTTTAAAGGAATGAGAGGAACTTTCTCTCTCTTTTGTCTCTCTCTCTCTCAAGAATTCATCTTTCCAGCAGTCTTTTCTTTCATGTTATTTAACTGAAAATAACCAACGCTCTCTACAGAATATATATATTGCAGAAAGAGTTTTTTATTTTCAGTTAAATAACCAAGGGATGCATGGATTCAACCAAGAGTTACTTGGTTTCATCCATGTTTCTTGGTTCTAGATTAAATGGGCAGGTCGGGTCGCCCATCATGGGTGCCCAACTCGACCCAGATTTCCTACATAAAAGTATTATTTTTTTAAAGGAACTTTACAAGTTTTGTATAAGGAACTTCGTCTAAGTTTATTCCTATATATATGAGATTTTTTCTTCTTCATGTATCAAGTAGAGAGAGATAGAGCTACAGTGAGGTGATTGTAGTTAAAAGAAAAAAAAAATCTTCTTTTTTGCTGAGAGAGTTAAAAAAGAGAAAAAGTAAAATAGTTTAGGGGTTTTCTTTAAGGTATTATTTAGAGTGGTCACACAGAATCAAGCTATTTGAGTTCACAAATCTCACAGTGATGTCTAGTTTTGGTTAAATGTAGATGTTTCTCATATTCCAACTATGATTGTGATGAGAGTATTGTGGTACTTTTTTAGAGAGACAATTTTGTTTATTGTCAAATTGTTGTAGGTCTCATGTTTTGGCATAAACTTGAGACAAAGACCTTGTAATAACTATTTTTCACAATGGAATTGCTTTTTTTGCGTGTGGTTTTTTCCTATGCACTAGAAGGTTTTCAACATAAATTTTCTGTCTTTTTTGTTGATTGATTTATTTGATTCTTTTCATTATATTTCCACGTGTAGCTTTGTTGTTGTTATATTTAATTCGTGATTAATCACTCCATTTCGGTGAAAATTTTGGTCAAAACAGTTAACGGAAATTCACGTAGGACAATAAATATATAATTCTTTCACCCCGTCCATTTTGTGGATGAGATTATTTTCAATGGCTTGACGAAATTTCTATTTGGTTGATTTTAAAAGTTAAATATTAAATTGAAGTGAGATTATAAGAAGTAAAATAATCTCACCCTTAAAGTACATTGAGTAAATTCATAGCCCAACACAAGTAAAAAAAAAACCATAATTTTGGATAAATCATGGTATTTTGAAATATGACCTACAAAATATGAATTCAAGAAGCTGAAGGTTTTAGCTATCAACTGGACCTAAATTGTTAAATGACAAACAATATGTTACGACAACAAAATTTCCAATTTCCTAATTGGAGAAGTATTCACCGATTCCTAATTTCCAATTTCCATCTCTCAATAGGACTTGTAAAAAGCCTCTTTATATTATAATAATGCATGTACATGTCAAAAACATTCTAGTTCTCTCTTTCTCTTAGTTCCCTTTTACACGAGTCTTCGACGTTTGCAAGCCAATTAAAAAGATGGAATCCTTGGAATTTAGGTATGCTATCACAAAACCCGATAACTGGCAATCATCATACATCAATATGATTGAATTCATGTTTTTCGAAGTGCTTCGCCACTGCATCAATGTGATGCCTTATTACGACTTATTTTTTTAATTACACGGAGAGTACCAATCTCGTAAACCGCAAGATTCTCCCGATCTCCTACTGTGGCTCGTTGAATTCAGAAGACAGCCAATATTGCAAAGTTTCTTGCTAGCTTCGGTGTACAAATATGTCGCCCATGCCATATTCTGACACAGATTTGCGATGCTTTAAAAAATAATGGCGGTGGTTGCATTCGTGTGAGCGTTTTCGTGATTAAAACGACAATGCATCAATACATGAAAGCCCTACAATTAGAAGATACGTTGATGAATGGATGCCAGCTAACAACTGGTCAATGTCAGGGTACAAAACCAACCCTGCCACCAAGCAGGCCATCGAAAGTCTGGAGAATGTCAGATGGGATCAACGATGCACCATATGTATGGAGGATTTCAGGCACGATCTGAACTTAAACGGATGCCCTGCTCCCATATTTTTCATGGAGACTGTATCATCCAGTGGTTGGGGATCAATCACATCTGCCCTTAGTGTCGTTTCTCAATTCCACACCAATGATCGTTTGCTCTATCAACTTCTAAATTTTTTTACTCCCAACAAAAGCAAAAAAAAAAAATAAAAGACATCGTTGAATTGATTTGATCTTTTTGTGGGTGCTAGTTCGCTCAGATTTAGAGTCTTTTGTCGAATTGCAATTCAAACTCCACTCTCATTCGACACAGTGAGAAGATTACATTTTGTTATGTAAGTCATCTTTGGTGAATAAATAAAGATACAATTTGCATTACTTGTTAATCAGGAATCAGGATCCATACTTGTCGCGGCAACAGCGAATTTCTCAATCTCAGAAATTTTGGCTCAAGTCATGCTGTAAAATTTTCACTATTTTTTTCTTTTCTTCTATGTTTATTTCCCCAAGCATACTGTAAAACGGCTATTTTATCAATTTATAATGTCATGTGCAATGTTTTTATGAGTGTTCATGGGACTCGTTCAGAGACAGGACGAGACAAAGTAAAAACGCCCCAAGATGTCTGTTGTTAGGCGTTTCTTTTTTGAAATATTTGTTTTTTTGCTTGGAACGTACGCTCTGACCCAAGATGTACTTATTTCACGCCTAGGACGACGAGACATACGCCTCATGGTATTTTTTGATCGACGACGAGAGCAGGAATGGCCCCTTAAATGGAGCTTTCGTTTGTCGGAAACTTCTTTGAGAATACCTGAATTGCCACATAAAACTCACTACAAAACACCTCAAGAATCACAACAAAACAAAAGTACAAAAAACAAGTAAACGACTACACATTAGACCCCACACCACAAAAAAGCCCCCAATTATAGGTAGAAACTTTTCCATTGAGAGGGAGGTTTGGGGCTATCCTTGGGCAAGATAGTGTTGTTCTTGACGCAATCCTTAGTGAGATTAGAGGCGGATTTGAGAGAGGATGGGTTTGATGAGGGTTCGGAATTGCAAAGATGAGAGTTTGAACGGTGAACTTTAGAGAGATGAGACTTGAGAGACTCATTTGCGTAGAAATGAGAATATTAGATCACTTTGGAGACTGGTCAGTTGCGTAGAGATGAGACTTGGGATTTGGGATTGGGAGTGAGAGTGGTTGGGTACTTGGGTATGATGGGATAAGATTTTGTGATAAGATTTTCCTAAGATGTCTATGTGTGTTATAGACTTTAGATAAGTTTGTTTATATATTTTTTTTTTTTGGATAGAAATAAGTTTGTTTACTTTATTAAATTATAAAATTTTATATATTTGCATTTTGCACCCTATATTTGTATTTTGCACTCTATATTTGTATTTTGCACTCTGAACTTGTGAATTATAAGGCTTTAAATTGTTAAAATTTGTGAATTTGTGATAAATGTTTATTTTTAGGTTTTAAATTATTAAAATTGGTTTATAATTTATTTATTTAAATTTTATTGATTATTATTATTTTATTAAAAATATCTCAAAGTTTCAAAAGGTTTATGCTCCAACGCCTTGAGGCTTACACCTCGTCTCACTAGAGCAAAATGTCTCCTCCAACACCCTCGCCTCTTAAAACACTTGTCATGTGTATCTGATGCTTTGCTGAGACTAATTGGTTATATTGAGTCTAAAATTAATGTTTTAGACCCGTTCGAAATTTCATTAGTAATTTTAAGAACTCCGCTAGTAATATTATTTTTTAGGTCTCACGTTTATGCTGACATTACCAGTGAAATTTTGGATGAGTCTAAAATATTAGTTTTAAACCCAATTTAACTAAATATTTTTTTTATAAAAAAATAGGTACATAATCAAAGTCAAAACTTGTCAAAAGGTAGATAGGTAATTTCGTCCTCAATAAACCTTAACACAAATCCTAATCTAAATAGAAAACCCAATTATAACAGAAATGGATACATAATCAAAGTCACCAAGAGATTATTCTCCGTTTCTCTTGCCTCTTGGTCTAGTTTCAATTTTTGGTTAAATGAATATTTGAAGAAAAAAATTATAAAATAGTTGGGAAGTTAATTAAAAACTGCTTAACAGTAGTACAACTGTTGTGGAAGTTTTACATTTGCGTGTTTAGTCTAACTTTTATTTGTCAGAAGGTAAAACTGTTTTGAAAACTCTTTCGGTACCATTACAATCATTAATTTTTTTAAAGAATGTATGGTAACTAATTTCCCTTATAAGAGTAATATAACTAACTCTTTCATTTTTCAAGTTATAATTTTACAAATTTTATTGCTTTGTGTGATATTGTCCCTCTAGATGGTATACTTTTACACTAGAGCTGATCATGAGCCCATGACTCGAAAATCCAATTAGGTTTAGCCCTAAAATTATGTTGGTTGGACGAAAAAATAGGTTCAAAATATTTTTCTAGATCGAGCTTGAGATTATGTGAAAAAGGTAGAGTTCAGTCTGATCCTGTCCAAATATGAGATTTTAATGTTATATTATATTTTAATATATAAAATAATACTTATAGTAATATAATAGCAAAACTATTTGTTTAAATTTGAATAATTAATGGCTTTTAAATAAAACATACCTAAAGAAAATTGATTTTGTTCATTTTTATTGATATAAAATATTAAAATAAATTTTTAAGAGCAAAGATACCAAATAAATGATCGAGATTAAGAAATGAAAATAAAGATTGACCCAAAATAGACTAAGCTCGATATAACTTATAAACTTAGATCTAAACTTTAAGAGTTTGGCGTGAACATTTGATCATCTCTATTTTACGATACCAATATCCATCTTTAATTTTGGAGTAGTAAAAAAAAAAAAAAAAACCTTCAATTTTGGATAACACTCGGTGTTTAATATTACACATCAAAGTAAAAATCAAAACAAAACTTAATTACAACGTAGTATATGATCTCAAAAATTTGCATGATCAGATTCAAATGAATTTTAATAACAACAAAATTCATCTTTCAATAATACATACCAGTAAGATAGAAAATCTCAATGAAATGAAGCACTCACCGGGTTTTTTTTTTCATTTTTTTTTTTATAAAAAATAAAAAAATTCAAGACTTCTAAATCATGTTCTCCTCCTCCCCATTGAAGTTGGATTCCCATCAAACAAATCATCAATCAACATCTCGATATCTTCTGGTTGGTACTTAATATACTTGTCTGCTTGTCTACTAGAATCCAAATATTGCTTGAATCTCCCGAAAAATGACCGGTATGCCGGAATCACAACGGCCGATATCGAAATCCGAAGCTCAGATTGAAGTTGCTCATCACTAACCACCCACGTGCTCTGCGTTTTGTGAATCTCATCAAACAAAGCGTTAAAGCACTTGAATCTCTCTTTAAGCGCAGCCTTCGTTACTTTGCCGTTCGTCTGCAAGCCGTCATGGCTCATACACTGCAAGACTCTGCTCCACGTCTCCCTTTGATAGCTCTTATGATACTGTCTCAGATCCGATGACCGTTTTCGGGTCCACGAATGACCCATCATTTCATGAATCTCAGTTGACCCTTTGATTTTTTGCCAGATGTATCTTCCATTATTCATCAAGAAAATGTAACGGAGTGCAGGGTCTCTGTACAGTTTCGATTTCTTGTCGAGATTCGCATCTAACAGATCCATCACCTCCATTAACTCCACCGCGAACGGCGACGTTTTGGGTGTACCGTCGTCGTTACTGTTATCATGATCGCTTCCTCTCTTTCTCTCCGGTTCGTCGTCACCGTTGTTCGACACGTGGGTTCCTTTCATATTCAGGTGTTGTTGAAAGACTTGTTCTAAAGTGTCTTTGTATTCGCACGCGTATTTGAGATAATTCATGGTGTAGCGAGTCAATGGATGAACCGCACCACTAGGAACCGGAGTTCTACCATTATCGCTCTTGATCGAATTCTCAAGTTCACAGAAAACACTCACAACGGCCTCACCGAGGCTGCATTCTGCAACTGATATTTCAGATATCAATTCCTGTGGGAAATCGTCAGAGTAGGAGTGATCAATGGCTGAGATTAAATCTCGCAGAGTCTCGTACATATCGAGAAACTTGAACAATCTCTCCGTTGACCGTTTAGTCAACACAATGGCTCTGGGGAAATTCAGCAACCGCAGGATTATTACAAAGGCGAGCTCGCTGAATAGCTTTTGGGATATTACAGGGAAATCAGAGAAAACGGTGTCGCAGAGCTTTCTCTCATCGGGGAATAAGCTCGCGGAGCAAAGCTTGACGGCGTTGATCCAAGACGCGATCTCTTCTTCAAGGGATTCCCATTGCATCTTCTGCACGTCTTCCACGTTAACGTTGTCGAAGCCTATCTTGCTAATCTCATCGTTGAACGCGTGTCGCCTGGAGATGCTGTATATTAAGCAACATTCTGGTTCGTAGCCGCAGGAGATCATCGCCTTGGCGATCTTGTTCAATGTGGAGATCTCTTCAGGGGAGAAACCTGGGAATGTTTCTTCGAATATGGAAATGACGCAACGATCCGAATCGTGAGACGAATTGATGGAATTGAAGGATGGTTGCTTGTTCGCTTTTGGAGTTTTTGAATCAACATTGTAGTTGTGGTTGTGGTTGTTCTTGCGTTTGGAAGTATCTAAAAGGGAACGGAACTCATCGTCCAATAAGGACAGTGCTCGATGCAAGACCGAGCTGGCTCGACTCACGCAAGAAGCTGTAGAAGGAAATTGAAATTCACATAGCTTGTTTTCCAACTTTGAGATTTGATTAACTGCATCAACAAAAGTTGAATCTTCCTCTTGATTTTGACCGAACTTGCACGAAGCGTCTTTCAATCCGTATTTAGTGACTGTTGAATCAACTAATTTCGATAAAGAGTCGACGGAATGCAGAATCTCCGGCGGGCTGGATTTATCATCGGAGGAAGATAATGCATTGATGAATCGATCGACTTCCTCCATGACTTGAGCGAGGCTCAAGTTTGGCTTCATAGATGGCTCATTAATGCTACTCTGTCTCTGATGATCAGATTCCTTTGGTTGTTGATGATCGTCTGATTTTGTATCGACCGATTCCGATGATTCATGTCCTCGATTGTCAATCCTTTTGTTGTTGTATTTTCTTGAAAAGCTGACGGACTTTTCGGGCGTTCTCTCCATGGAAACCAATCAGGCTTTACGGATCTTTTTTTCCCTTTCTTTTCCTTTATTTTGTTTGAAAGATAAAGATTAGGATTTGGAAAATGAAGGATTAAAGTGGAATTAGAGGGGGATTATCCTTCATCATCTTTTTCAATTTTTTTCCTGCTTTTTTTTTATTTTAGTCTATGGAAGGAATTGAAAAGAAGGGTGTACGGACATGATGGATCTTAGGAGGAAGAGAGGAAGGGGTTGGGTGTGTTTGTGGCGTAGTGACCGTTAGTTTTTTTTGGAGGGTAGCAGTTTGGGCGTTGAACGTTTCTTCCGTCCAATGGGCCCTGAAAGATAATCAACCGGGCTTATTAAAGATAGAGAGAAGGAAATATTACTCGGCCCATCGAAATGTGGCCCCACAATCACCGTTGGGGCTTAACATTGGTAAAAGCGAAAGATCAAAAAAGCCTATTCCGTACTTCCATGTACTGGATTACAACATTCGATATTTGTATCTCAAATGGTTATTTATTTATATTAAAATGTGAAGGTTTTATTCCTACACCGCTCATTTGTAATTATATTAAGCTTTAGTTGTAAGTATCTTATGGGTTTCATACTTAATTTGTAATTATCCCAATCTTTGTTAGTTTAAAAAACGTAATTAAAACTAGATGTAAAGTTATATGAGACTATTAGAAGAGCTTAAAAATAAAATATAACTCATACAATAGTTGAATGACTGTTTTAAGAATTTATATATATTCAATTTTTTGCAAAACGAACTCAGTTCATAGATATGACACATTTTCCATCTGAAATTCAGTGTGAAACTGTGAAAAACTTTCTGTAGTAAAAAAAGAAGGTTAAAAGAGACAGAAAAAAAAATTAGTTTCGTTTTAGGTGGATGATTGATTTATGCCACCGTCGAATGAGAGTAGCGGCAGTGGCCTAGTGGGTCATATTGTATGCCAACAATGAGAGGGAAAAGAAGTATAAAAGCAGAATTTCTTAGCTCTGCGTTTTACGGCTTTGACTTTTGTTTGATGGTATAAAAGTTTAATTTGGTCACCATCTTGGTCGTTGGCTGCTTACAATGTCAAAGTTTTTGGCCTATGTTGAAAATTTGATACACGGGGTCTCAAGTTGAGGAAGGTGTCTTTAATATTTGTGACCATCATTTCTTGCGTTAGATATGGAGAAGAAAACAACAAGAAAAAGAGCTAAAAGAATATCTAAAATTAGACACCTACCTGAAGTTGCTTTTGGTATCTAAAAGCCTCGTATCAAGTGGGGTTTGTCAAATGATTAGATGGTGGGAGTTAATTAAGTAATAGTTTAGGGTGTGTTTAATAGGGAATAAAAATGACAAAAAAAAAAATTATTCAAATAAGTAAGTGATTTCAATATTCTCTTTGAAATCATCGATGTGAGTTTTTTTAAAGTCAGATTTTTTGTGAATTTTTTAAATCGAGTGTAGATAGATTTTTTTTTTTTGTTCCATTCTAAAAAAGCGAAAGTGAATTTAACACTATGCGTGTAAATTGACAAATCTTAGAAAACTCTTCTATGTGGGTGGGCCAAGGCCTGGTATGGCTGGTGTCTAACAGATTAGATCATGCATCCAGGAAAATTGGACATAAAAAAACTGCAATCATATTGTGTGACTATGGAAACCTCCTTTTGTATGATAGCCACATATTGGGATTTCAATTTCTCAGTTTCAAATTGTTAGAAGAATCCTGAGAGCAGTGTTGTAAAGCCTTTGGAGTATTGTCGGTGGCAGGTTATCTCTATCAATTACCATGGCACATTTCGATCAGTCCAAAAGCTAAACAAGGGCAAATGTGGAATTATCGATGACCCACTTGTGTATATAGAAGACATCTTCTGTGAGAGTGAGAGACAGCGAGAGATGAGGTTGGATTTGCACAAATGTTCAATGGGCATCTTACAACATCACCATATAAACGTGTCATCATCTATTTTTTTTCTTCTTATTTTCTTTTAATTTTTTATATGAACGGTGCTTGATTCAAAGTATTTTAAGTGATAATGAGTGATTTTATTAATTAAACAAGCTTAAGTACTTATCTCATCATAATTTTATCAAAGGTAAAACATAATTACATTTTTTATATTTGGTAACAATTATAATTTAATTCCAAATTTTTGAAAAGCGAAGTTCTTTCAAAAAATTTATTTGACATAACAAATACATTTAATAAGGGTGTACAAACAGTCAAAATAGTCAATTCAGGGATTTAAAAATTTTAATCAATTTTTTTTTATCATTTTTTAACTGTTTCCGTCAAAACCATTAAAAAATTTAATTACTAACCGATTAACCGAGTCATTATAACTGAATCGATTCGAAATGATAAATTAATCGATTTTAATCGTTTAGTAAATACTTCTTAACATCTAATATAACTAAGTAATAGTAAAAATTAATACAATTTACTTTTAACAGTGGGTTTGTGAGATTCTGATAAATACGAAAAGTATATTGAATTTACAATTTTATCTTCTTTTTTTCGCACAAAACAAAATGATATGTAATCAAATTTAAACAATGTTTGTTATATATTTAGAATGAATCGAGAATAATTTTAATTTCATAAACTCTTCCAAAAAAAACTTTATTAAAGGATAATTTAAATATTTTTTCATTTATGAAAAATAATACTACATGGAATTATATAAACCAAATTAAAGGCCCTTTGATATTTATTTTGGACTGAAAAAACACCTAATTAATGTCTAGTCCTTTAAAAGCATGCAAAACGTTTGTGAGTATACAGTATTGCGCAGTAGGGCATCGTGCCGGGTACGATGCTGCAATTGGATGGACACTACTAACCGTATGAAAAGTACATACTGCTACCGGACCCATCAAGTCTCTTGTGTGTTCCGCCAGTCTCGCCATTTGACACCTGCATGTTTTTCTTGGGAACTAAATAATTTTGACAAGAACCATGGAATGAATGACATGAGTTGGTAAAATCACAAAATAAATTTTAATAGATTTTATTCTTTTAGAATTCTGATTTCATAGGAAATCTTTATTTAAATTTTTCTTTCCTTTTCTAAACTCATCAATATCTCTCTTTATAAATCAAAATTCATATAATAAATTCACAATCAAATGTCAATTGATAATTGATTATATATTTCATTGTCAATTAACATTGTAATTTGAACCCTTTTTTTTTAATTGACGTTCAAGTGATTACAAATCAAAAAAGTTAAATTTAAATTAATTTTTGAATAACTTACAAAATTTATTTTTTTTATTTGTTACAAAAAATAATGTGTAAACAATGAAATATAAATTACAAATTATAAAGTTTAAGTTAAAAAAATATTAAAGTTATGAAAAATTGAGGCATGGGCTACGAAATATGAAAGATTGATTACAAAATTTTATCATAGTTTTTTTTGTTGCAAAATATGAAGGTTAAATTTAAAAAAATATTTAAGTTACGAAAATTAAAGCACGGGTTACAAAATATGAAGGCTTAATTACAAAATTTGGGATTTTGGTTCTTTCAATTTTAATAGGAACTTTAGAATCAAGTTTAGCTCATATTTAACAATTTGATTGTTTGTGGATGGACATGATTTTGCTACTAAATAAAAATAACGACATGTCAACAATATATTTTATTTGATTCTTAAAAGATGATATTGCATTATTTTTATTTGGTGACAAAATCTTATCCATCCAAAACAATTGGAAGGTTAAGATGAAATTAACTTGAGTTTAAAAATTTCTCTTAAAATCGAGAGAATCGAAACCCTGAAAGAATTTTTTAGGTTACGAAATATGAAGGTTAAGTTACGAAAAATATTTAAATTATGAAAAATAATGCACAGACTGCGAAGTATGAATGATTGGTTACAAAATTTGATATAATATTTGTTTGATCACGAAAAATGACACTTAAATTACGAAATATGAAAGTTAAATTACGAAAAGTATTAAAATTAGAAAAAAAAAAATAAGACACAAATTATAAAATATAAATGTCTAATTATGAAAAATATTTAGCATACCAAAATTAATACGTGGATTACGAATCCGTAGATTACGAAGCATAAACGCATAGTTATGAAAGATAGTATTTTTTAAGTTAAAAAAAAATGATACCTAAATGTAAGGATTTTGATTTAGAGACAGTAAACCACTGAAATTCTACAGTCGAGACCGAGGCAAAGATGAATGATTAAGATGTAGAGATGGGAAATACCCATGAGTTTAGAGATAAAATTATTCTTAAAGAAAATAATTTTTTAATTTAGAGAGAGACGTTGTTTATTCAATGTTTCTCTCATTAAAATTATTTAGTTTCAAAAAATAAAAACTTAATCACGAAATTAAATATATAAATTACAGAATTTCATATGATGATGACGTCATGTCACAAAAGGTCTGATTTTTACGAGGATAAGGTTGGGCAAAATTTTAATATGGTAAAAGATAATATTATTTATATCCATGGAGCGAGCAATCGTGTTTAAGTTACTGTTAATATTGTGCGTAAACGAAGCCCGAAGATAAAAGTCGGCTTCTTACAGCTCTCTCTGTCTCTCGCTCTTACCAAAAGCAAAGCAATATCACCTAAAAGTCTGCTTTTTTATTTATCATTTTTTCTCTCTCTATTCATTGTTTTACCTTGTTAATGTTATTGGTGTTCTCCAATTTGGATTAATTTGATTTGTCTTATTGAACTTGATCAGACATTGAAGGAGAGATATTGTCAGATACCCAGAAATTTCTTTGGTTTACTGATGGGATTTTGATGATAATAATTAGTTTCGAATATGAAGATTTGGTTTGAATAAATTCGATTCTTCTTCTTCTCTCTATTTTTTTTTCCTCTTGAGAAGAACAAGGATTTGGAAGAGATTTTGTTTTTTTTTAAAATTTTGTTGGCTTGATTTTGGAGAAGATGGGTTGTTTTCCTTGCTTCGATTCGAAGGAAGAAGAAAAGCTGAATCCTGAAATAGAGACTGAGGATCGAAAGCAAGGCCAACCAACGGTCTCCAATAACGTTTCCAGATTGTCTTCGGGTTAGTTTTATATATAATTTTTTTTATTTCACTTGATTGACAATTTTCCATTATGTTGTAACTTGATCCGATCTGTTATATTATTGTTTCTGAAAAACTTATTGATGATGCAGGATTTCTGTTTTACTGTTTAAAGTATTCTCATTCAAATTTTTATTTTTGGATTATTACATGGTTTATTTCTTTGGTGAAATTTGAGAATTCAATCCAAAAGTAAAAAATAAAAATTGAGAACTTCAAGTTTTATGGTGTTTCAAGTAGACCCCACCTGATTTTGATGAAGTTTATAAAAGGAAATGGGATCTCGTGATTGAATTTCACTCGGGTTGATCTGATTGGCAATTTGTGGGGTTTAGAATTTGCTATAGAATTGAATTAGTTTAACTAAATATAGATGTTTCGAGTTAGGTCATTTGGTGACACCATGCTCCAATTTCGTAGATTTAGTTCTTACTAAGTATGGAAGTCAAAGTCCAGCACCATCACTTTATAAGTTGATTTGTATATCTGATAGTAGGAGCTATAGCTTGATGGAGCTTCATTCTTTTTTTTCCATTGAGATAAAATTTGTGTTCTTCCGGATCAAGCTGAAGTAGAGGTCGTGAAATTTTGGTTAATTGGAGGTAACATGATAATTAATTAATTAATTATGGATCTATACCTGTTTGTTTTGATGGAATTTGCAGGTGGGGAGAGGCTCAAATTAAGAAGCAATGGGGGGTCCAGAAGGGAATTACCAGGTCCGAAGGATGCACCTGGTGTCCATATCGCTGCTCAAACATTTAATTTCCGCGAGCTTGCAGTTGCAACAAAGAATTTCAGGCCAGAGTCTTTCATTGGAGAAGGGGGTTTTGGACGTGTGTACAAAGGGAGGCTCGAGAGCACTGGTCAGGTAAATTGTTTGCCTTTTTATCTTATTTAGTTAAAGTCCAGGTTACATATCCCAAGAAGGTACCAAAAATATAAAATTGAACTAATAATGATGGCCTTACAATTTTCAAAGCATAGCAATCAAGGGGAAAGGGTATGGAAGAAAGGAGTGGAGTCAAAGATATTCTTTACATGATATAATAAGTTTTCTGAATGTATTGTGAATCAATCACATAACAGCAATTTGATCTACTTAATTCTTAATATTAGCATGAAAAATTAATTCCAGTGCTTTATTCCATTTTGCCATCATATATGAATGGCAAAAGATTGTGGTAAAAGTGCCTTGGGCTCTAAATTGTGAAAGTATCAGTGGCACAAGTATGAGTGTCATTTTCTTCATCTGGTTTTAAAATTCTAAAAAAACGTGCCTTTTAAAGTAGATGCCAATGAAAAATAGGCAAATACTTTTATGCTGTTACCCTAAAGTTTCTGTATCCATATTGGTGTTTGTGTATGCATCACTTCCAATCATGTTTCTTCATTAATTGCTCCCAAGAGGAGGAAATACTGTTGAAATGATCTATTTAAGCTTAATAATTTTGTTTGAAATATTGCTTGCTTGCTATTAGAGAATGTATGATCTATGAATTTATAATATATAAATTTTGCGAAATTGGAAAGAATTTCCAGATTTCTCTTTTAAAGAAGTATTAATTGAAGATTCAGATAATCAAAATATTTCAGTAGAATGGTAAATAAATATAATTTCAGTAACATGCTACATTCTTTCATTTATAGAGCACGAGATATCTCTGATGAAAGTCCACCTGTTTGTTGAAGGATTAACAATTACGTCTTTTAGATCTTTTGGTTTTTCTTGACTTTCTTTTTTGTCTACTGCAGGTTGTTGCTGTTAAACAATTGGATAGAAATGGTCTGCAGGGTAACAGGGAATTTCTAGTGGAGGTCCTTATGCTCAGCCTTCTTCATCACTCCAACCTTGTGAGCCTGATTGGCTATTGTGCTGATGGGGATCAACGACTACTTGTCTATGAATTTATGCCCTTGGGATCGTTGGAAGATCACCTTCATGGTACCTTCTTGTTGCACTTATGTTTTTCTGATTAGAGCTTTTAACCTATACCATTTATTTGTTCTATCGAGTGAAACTAGTCCTATGCAATTATTTTAGACCCTGATAATGATCAAATTCAGCATTGGGAGAGTGGTGATAAAGTTTAATGCATAAGTTTGAGAAATGAAACTCGAAATTTCTTCTCAAAGAGATGTTGTCAATTATAAAGCTAATTATGAGTCATGACATATATCAGAGCAATAAAAGATATGCTTCTTAAGCTCTGGTTGATTAACTTGATTGGAATAAGGTCAAACTGATTGACTCTTTGGATGAGAAATTCTTACATGTTCCAAGCATAGGATAAATTCCTATGCCAGGAGCATTTAGAACCATTGATTTGAGGCGGAGGGGGGGGGGGGGGGGGGGAAGAGAGAGAGAGAGAGAGAGAGAGAGAGAAAATCTATTGCTTTCTCTCTCCCTATCAATGGTTTACATGCTTCCGGAGTAGGAGTTCTCCTATGCCCGGAACATGTAAAAACTTTTTCTCTTGGACTCCTACAGGTGGACTACTGGACTGATATGAGATGGTTCAAATCCAATGTTAGTATAAAGAAATGGTGCTTTATGAAGGTCATAAAAGGAGATAAGTTATATGCTGCAAGCAAATACTTTGATTCAACGGTGAATAATCAGAGCACTGTCAAAGGAAAAGAAACCAAAAAAAAAAAAAAAGAGAAAGAAAAGAAAAGAAAACTGTTAGTAATATTTAGATTAGGTATTATAATCTCTTTCTCTTCCCAATCCCTAACCCCTTTCCTTTTTGTGGTCATTGGTCTTGATGATTGCAAATTTGGATCATCAGCAAAGGGCAGAGATAAACTGTCAAGCCGAACCTTTTGGATGGTTCTAAGTTTCAAAATTTGTGTCTTCTACTGTCAATAATATAAGAAACAACTAAGTATTATAATATTTTAGACTTGGGATGAAGTTTGATGAATTATATGCTTATGCATGGGTGGCTTTGAAAAAGTTAAATCTTCCACTTAAGCAGTTAGTATTTGTCTTGCTCTCAGTCATCTTAATTACACAATTACAAATTAAAGTAGAAGGGGATTATAAGAAAGGGGGAAAAGAGATAGAAGCTGTTAGTTTTAGTGACTTCATCAGTATTTGATTTGTTTTGATGCAGATCTTCCACCTGATAAGGAACCTTTAGATTGGAACACCAGGATGAAGATTGCAGCTGGTGCAGCAAAAGGATTGGAATACCTGCACGATAAAGCAAACCCGCCAGTTATTTATAGGGACTTCAAATCATCCAACATATTATTAGATGAAGGATTTCGCCCTAAACTTTCTGATTTTGGACTTGCAAAGCTTGGTCCAGTAGGAGACAAGTCACATGTTTCCACCAGGGTTATGGGCACTTACGGTTATTGCGCTCCTGAGTATGCCATGACTGGACAATTGACTGTGAAATCTGATGTCTACAGTTTTGGGGTAGTATTCTTAGAGCTGATTACTGGACGTAAAGCCATTGACAGCACCCGGCCCCATGGAGAACAGAACCTTGTCACATGGGTAAGACTATTACCTTTTTTTTTTTTGCAGCCTAGTTGCCTGAACTTGTCTTCTTGTTCTAAAGGCATGTGTTTCTGGTGAGTATGGTCTCTATGATTATTCAATAATTGAGTGTGGTTGGTGGTTTTATGTATGCACAGGCACGTCCATTGTTCAATGACCGACGGAAATTTTCAAAATTAGCAGATCCACGACTGCAAGGGCGGTATCCCATGCGGGGTCTCTACCAAGCTCTAGCTGTGGCATCCATGTGCATTCAAGAGCAGGCTGCTACTCGTCCACTTATTGGAGACGTAGTCACTGCCCTTTCTTACTTGGCGAACCAGGCTTATGATCCCAATGCAACCGGGCATGGCTATAGAGGTTCTGGGGATAAAGACGATAAAAGAAACAGAGATGAAAGAGGTGGAAGGATATTAAAGAATGAGGAAGGCGGAGGATCTGGACGCCGATGGGACTTGGAAGGATCTGAAAAGGAGGACTCCCCTAGAGAAACTGCTAGGATGCTGAATAGGGACTTAGAAAGAGAAAGAGCTGTTGCAGAGGCCAAAATGTGGGGGGAGAATTTGCGAGAGAAAAGGCGACAAAGTGCAGGCAGTTTTGATGGCAATAACGGGTAGTAATTCAATGGCAATGCATGGCACCATATTCCTCATTAGCTCGTATTATGTTTTTCACTGGATGGGGGTGAAGATACATTGGAAGCTTTCTTTGGGAAGTTGGTATATCAAATTGCTTGGTCATGTTTTTCCTTTGCCTCTTGAGTGAAACTAGATAGGGCTTTATTGTAATGGACTTGGTGCCCACATGTTTTTAACTCGTTCTTTTAACACCTTTTTTTATTTATTTTAATTTTCTTTTGAAACATAGAAGAAGATAATAATGATGATGACAAAGATGAAAAACCAGAATGAAAGACTGTACATTATATGCTAGGCGAGCCAGAGCAAAACAAGGCGTATTTATAAAAATTTTGAGAGTAAACAGGCCCGTTGTCATGTTGTTCTTCTGCTTTTGCTCGTGTAGGTCAGTGAACATTACTGTTGTCTGTATGTTTTTAGTCTTCAACAAGCATTTTACCTACTATTCAACATAAATTATATTAATAAATTTGTGTTCAACTGGTATGCATTCTCAATTGTATGATGTGCGATTTACTTTACATTATGTTCAGATCTTAAAAGAGAGACAAAATAAGAGGGTATAGATAATAAAGTAATTTTGCATTGCGTTATAATCGATAAAAACATTAGAGTGAGTTAAAATGGTTTTTGATCGTGAATGACTTAAGACCAGTTAATCAAACGAATAATAAACATGAAAAAAATGATAAGATATGATATACTTGAAAGATTTTAGATCTGTCAATCACACGAATTATAAACAGAAAAAAAAAGACAAGATTTACTCAGGTTCAACCCAGAATAGAGCTACGTCCTGCTAGAAGTTTTTATTATCAGCCTCACAAATTTCTCATTACAATGTATGCTCAGTACATAAAGAGTATTTATAAGCAACTTAAGACACCCTAATTAGGGTCTAATTAGGATTTCTCCGTGTTGCAGAACTATAGCTCTTTATATGCCCAATCCCAAACAGCCAAACAAAAAATTAGACTCAACTCATGTACAGGGGGCACTGTCCCTTAACCCCCACTCTCTTTCTAGGGAGCGAGACCCCACTTGTTCAACGGGGAGCGAGACTCTCGCCCACTCACCAAAGAGCGGCACCTCGTGGTTGTCCGGGATTTTACAGATCTAGTCCCATAAAGTATGCACAAACTCTAATAATACCTAGGTTTACCCAGAATAGGGTTATGTCTTGCCCATTCTTACGTGTACAAAATCTGAACTTGTGATTATCGATGATTTAACAAATCTGAACTCGTGAAATATGAACCAGTTCTAAACTATCATCCATTCTTGAGTGCCCATTCTTAAGTGTCAAGGAATGGGTATTAACCTAGCAGTGCTCCGGAGGAATTGATAAAAGTAATTTTGAGGGGATTTGAAGGGATTTTAATCCCTCCAACCAAATCCCCACCTTTAATTTTTTTGTTTTTCTTCTAAAAAGTACTCCCAATTCCTAAATAAGGAGAAGGGTTGTGATGCGTTTGGTACCCAGTGTCTACACATGGTACAGCCACCGTTGGGGATATTTTAATTTTTGGCCACCCAAAGTTAAAAGGCAAATTGGACCAGCTTTGAATTGGGCTAACAACATGTAATATGTACAAATGGACATGCCTGTTTCTTGTGTAGTATCCCTATATATCAGAGGTGATCAATCCTCAGGCGCAGGTTCGATCTGGGTTCTCTTTATTTAAGCCTGCAGGTTAATTAGGCTCGGGTCCATTTTAGGTCTTATATCCTTTGCTCAAGCCTCATTAACCTGATATATTTTAAAAAATTTACTCTCATTGAAAACTATAAAACTAAATGAATTTTTTATATATATATTTTATGCAACAAATCTTACATTTCTTAATTTTTGGGTTTATTGCAATATAGATCATTGAACTATGAACTTGTAGCATTTAACCCCCTAAACTATTAATTTGACACATGAGATTATTAGATTATGAATTAATAGCAATCAACTCTTTACATTCATTTTCCGACAAAAAGCTTAACAAAAATACAACAATTGAGGATTTTTTCCATTTGATTATTACGACATAGTGAATGTTTGTTGCCAAAATTTGACCTAAGCAAATTATTGAACTAGTGGAATTCTTTTGTTAAATTCCTCGTGGTTAAATTTTTCGTCGGAAAATGAATTTAAAGGGTTGATTGTTACTAATTCGTTATTCAAAAACTCATTGCGTCAAATTTATAATTCGAAGAGTTAAATACTATGGATCCATAGTTCAAGGATATGCTTATTCAATAAACCCTTAATTTTTGAAGTATACTTTTTACATACATTAAAAGTATGGTAAAATAAATATTATAAATGTTCAGGGCAAGTTTGAGAATTTTCACATATTCTCAGGTGTGACCCGAAAACTTTTTCAAACTCCTTTTCTTACCTAAACCAGGAAAATTTAAGAATGGACTGATCTTTTTAGCCGACGGGTCCATGATCATGTATGATTTGTATCTTAATGAACATTGTAGGGCATTGACCTTATCTGAAATTTGATGTGAGGTAGGTACTTACAAACCAAATATGGAAATTCTTGCAATAAGTTCTTTTTATTGGTCACTATAACATATTTATTCAAAATCACATGCAAAAGTAATATATATTATTTGCATCTGAAAGCAAAAATATATAATACAAACTGTGAAATTAATAACAAACTTAACACTTAAAACATGGGGTTATTAATAAACTGGCCATAGTTATTCTTATTTGTCAAAGTGGCCCCCAAAACTCACTACCTTGGCCTGTTTACATGGCATGGGTTATGTTCAACAAGAAAATACATCTCTTAAAAGGGGAGACCCTAGACAGAAAGGAGTGACAAGAAAGACAAATATGAAAGCATTTTTGGCATGAAGAGACTCAAAATAAAATGATAAAGAAAGGTCATGGTAATACATGTGAAATCAAACTGCACATTCATTTGAAAGTTCCTTGCTTTTCTCACTTTCCTTTTCTTCTTTTTCCTTTTCCTTTTCTTTTTCTGTTTGCTCATCTTTGTTTTTCACATCCTCACCGTTGACATCAGCAGGATAAACTTCACAGGTACCTAATGCGCTTAGTATAACGATGGATTTTAACTGTTCGGGTAGATTTTTCATGCTCTCTTTAACATTTTTTGCATTCCTGTAGATCGCGTATAGAAGCATCTGAAGCATACCCAAAACGAACCCCAATATGTTGGGTAGCTAAAAAAAAAAAGAAAAGAAAATTATTGACGTGTTTAATAAATTGAAATAGCTATAGGTAGAATTTAATTTGGGCAGATGATGATGGTGACGATGAAAATGACTTACAGCAACACATATGTCTTTGTTTAATAGACCATAAGCAAACCACATAATTGCACTCAATGTAAGGAAGAATGATAAGGTGAATGGCATGAATTCAACACTCCTTGTCCTAATAACTTGTGCCTGAAAAATAGAAATTAAAAGTAAATGAATATATTTTCTTCGACAAATATATATATTGACCAAAAAAAATAAATGTTAGTATTACTTACCACAATACTTAATGGCGCTGCAAAAACACTCACTGAAATGGTAACACAAACCCAACCAAGAACCTGTATACGTTCCGAACCTTCCACTAGAAAGTGTGTAAGGAGAAGAATTAAGGAGAATAATGCGACGTTCATAGAAACAAAAAGCTTCATAGTCGAGATCTGCATCTCAAAATTGTAATTTTAATTAGAACCCGAAAAGAGTACGTTAAAAAACTGAATCATACATAAAACATGTGCGTTCAGTTGTAGAATTTTTGTTTTGAAAATAACATTTCAAATGCAAAATTTACATTAAAAAATTGAAGTCTTTTTTTTTTTTTTTTAAATTGAATGCTTTTTTTAGTAATTAAAATTTAATTAATCATCTTACCCTGTTGTTCTTTGGTGCATAGGCAATGTACAAAGTGATGTATATTGTCTCTATGATACACCCAAATGAGTTAATGGTAATTAGAAGGAAAGTATTGTCTCTGAGTAATGCATAGTAGAGCCAAAGCATGGAGCTGAATAATGCAACTTGATAAGGCAACGATTGGAAGCTTTCTGTTGATTTCTTCTTGTAAATCCGATAAAAAGTTGGCCTGAAAAAAAAAAAGAAAAAATTTACTTCATTAATTAATCTTATCAATTAAAAGTTGATGTAACATGTACATTCTATTTAAGGAATTAAAAACAAAAATAGATTAATTATTACTTACACTGGAGCGAGGTATACAAGGAACGAGATAACGTTACCTATTTCAACAAATGCAACAAAATTCATTGGTTAGTAATTTTTTTAACTAATCATATATATAAATAAAACTACTAATAATAGTTTGTTTATGTAAAAAAAAATATGAACAGATTTAGGAAACAGCTAAATTTCTTTAAAAAAATTTGAATACATGTAGATTAAATTTAATGACTCATGACCTCTTTGCTCTGCATTAAAAATAAGTACAAATAATCATTTCTTATAATGAGGAAGGTTGTTCATCATTTAGTTCGATCACAAGTATACTTAATTATTTTTAAACTCTTCTCTCAAAAAATAATTATTTTTAAAATCGAGAAACAAATTTTCACAAGTAGAGTGGCAATTAATTACCAAGCTAATCGAGAAACAAATTTTCACAAGTGTTTTTTTTTACAAGGTAGTACCGCACTTTCAACCAGTTACTAGGGAACTCTTCAGTTTTGCTCGGTTGTAGACAATTTTTTTCTTAAAAAATGTATTTCAAATGTAAAATTTTAAAGATAAAAATTGACAAATTTTCTACAATTAAACGCATTTAAAAAAACTACGATGAAAAATGTATAAATATGAATATATAATACAGATTCTTTCCTATTACCTAAGATCCCAAATGCAAGTGCCCATGGATGGTGGTTGCTCATTATGGCCGTCTCCTCAATGAACAAACAAATAATATCAAGTCTCTATCTATGGAAAACAAAAGCAGGGCCTCAAAGGAAACCCTAGCTTTCTTTCTCTCCTTTTGTTTCTCTCTAAAAGGACTACCTTTCTATCTCATGAATTAAGGGTGATAACATAGGGTTTATATATATAACAACGCAAAAAAGTGATGGAAAAAAGGACAAGAGAGTGTGCGTATTGAACTCATTTTGCTTGCATGACAAGTGGAGCATTAGTAGGTAGCGTTGCACAAAATCATTCACCCAAAATCCCACAATCTACTCCCACGTGCCCCTTTAGTCGCGTGCCAACATCTCTAACCAAAATCACACAAAAGTTTTCTTCAATTTTCACTTACTTTTTTTTCATTGTGATAATGATAAATCCAATCAAGCTCAAGACAATGTGTTTTTACAAAGAAAGAGGTATAAAGGCTACGCTAAATCGAATTATCATAATTTTACTTGTTAATTTACACTTTAAAAAGTTTTAAATATACTTGATAATTGATTGGTATTTTTTATATTTATGCATTTTGGAGAGTATTTCGATAAACCAATACCATTACTAGGTCATAAATATTTTTAATCCGATTGTAAAATCTAAAAGCTTAACTCCACCGAAATCAAGCACGTGTATTTCACGTGTCGATGAAGTTCGCTTGATGCACATGAATTTCATTCTTGTGCACACCAATTTTGATTTTTGTTTTTGTTTTTACTTTTTTAAAATTTTTTATAAATGAAATGATTAAAATAACTTTATTTTTTTCTTTGCATACAAGAGTATTCTACTTTATAAAGATTTGGACACAATGATGACTTACTCTTAAAAGTGTGTGAATTAAAAAACTTTTAATTTAAAAGGTTTAAAAAACTTAAAATTTATAATTGGTTATTTTTTGACGTGACTAAATTTTGTTAATAGCCATCACGCGCCTTGAGCAGGCATGACACGTGAAATTCGAAATTCCATACTAAGAGTTTTGTATGACTCTGTACGTTACTCACATACCGCAAAGTTGCCCCGAGTAAAGCCTCATTTCACGTGACCTCTCTCTCCAAGCTCTCCTTTTTGGCCGTTTTCTCGCCCAAAACGAAACACGCATATTGGGGGCTCGTCAGCCCTCACTCTTTGATTTTTCTGTTGAGTGTTTTTCGTTTGTTTGATTGCGTTCGCTGTTCATGCAAATTAAAGGTTTCGTGTCCTACCGGAAATATATATTATGTAAATATGTCACCTTTTTTCTTATTGAAGCCTTCCCTTTTTTATCAATTTTTTTTTAAATATCTTTCTGCAGTTATATGAGAAGTGAATAAAGACAAAAACTATGACATATGCAAACAAATAATAACATGATGATGTTGTTGTTGTTTTTATCATTTCTCTCTTTCATATTTGTATTAATTATATTGTAGTTGAGAATTTGTGACTTTTTCCGTACATGGGAATGCTAGGTGGAGACTAGGAGAGCTTGACAGGTTTAATTCGTGGCTCTCTCCAAAGGGAGATGAGTATTCTCCTGACATAAGAAATTCTTTTTCTTGATTGGAGTTACAAGAGATGTCGAGATGAGAGATATTGGACACTGCTCGGTGACATGAGAAATTAAATCTTGTCATCAAACGTGTCCGATACTTTTAATTTAAACATTTTTTATAACTTCGTTTTAAGTAAGGGTTTTTTTTTCTAGATGAAATTATCTGGGTATGTTTTTTTTTTAATTGTGTTTATAATCTATATGTCTGTATTATTAATAAAACCAAAACTTGTATTTGATATCCAGTATTAAAATGTCTCATAAACTTCTGTTTAAATATATAAATTAAATACTTAAATAAAGTTATATATGTAACTCAATTGACTATAACTTTTCACATCTTTCCCATATTTTTTCCCCGTAGTTTTTTTTCTCACTATCTCACTTAGACTTAACTTCACTCCTCTCATTTTTTTTTATCTTTAACTCATGTTTTTCTCTCCTACTATTCCACACTTAACTTCTTCACTTTTCTTATCTTTCTTATATTTTTACATATAAACATATCAAACACAATAATCACATAAAAAAATATACTAATTATTATTAAGCTAAAATTTTTATTTTGAAAGCAAAATATTTGACGAACTATAAAATTTCAAAAATAGCTTATAATCCATTCAAAGTAAATGCTATAGAAGGGTATGAAAATCAATTAAGTGTTAGCAACTTCTTGTTCCAGGGATTGATCACTTATGGACTTTACTTATAAAAGATTTAGATTTAATTCCTCTCATTAGTGTCATATATATATACTTAAAAAAGCAATTTTAACCTTATAAATAAGATTCATTATATATTACTCCATTTGTTATTAATGGTAATTTCTTATAAGAAAAAATCAAAGAGATTAATAGATCAACAGGCATGTATATAAGCATTAATTGTGTTCATATATATATAAATATTACTACAAGCTTTGTATCATCAAATGTGAAAAATATTGAAATGATGACCCAAAAAGTGAGATATTTAACGACATTGGCCTCATTCTGTGGTTAATCTTAAGCTTTTGTCCTCGTTGATATGACTTTTGGATAGAAACATGACATGATCATATCTTAGGATTGATTAAGGATGGAGGTAAAAAAAATTAAAATTAAAAAAAAAAGATTTGCACTATCGTTATCGTTCAATCATCATATGCCAATTAATAATTTAACAAAAAAAGGTACGTAGTGATCGATTTTAACGATAAAAAGCACACAATAAAGAAAGGATAGCTCCTCATCAGTCGAAATTGAGTCAATCTGCACGATAGATTCATGGTTTGGAGACAACAATATATATGTGGGGTATATATATTAGCTAAGCAATGCCACGTGTACGGTCACTGATTGATTTTGATAGAAATTTTTTCAAATTTTAGTCAAAGATAAACCTGAATTAGCGGCTGTGTTTCAGTTTGAGATCCGTTTCTCCTTCGTTGATCTTCTGTATGTTTTGAGCCACCTCACCGTTATCATTATTTTCATGGAGATAAGATATGGTGGGGTATTAAAGGAAGATGGTGACAATCATTTTTAGTAATAAAGGGAAAGCTAGCTTAAGCAAGATGATTAATTAGTGTCCAATTAATATTGCATGTATATTGTTAATTAAGAAGGGTAAACACGAAGGAATTTGCTAATTCTTGCATAGATTTAATGTGTACCATGAGAAGTTCATGAGTGCATAGATTTAGCTTATAATCACGTGGTTCTAGATCAGATCAATAAAAAAGTTTTGCATATCTTATCTACTTAAAAGATTAATCGCTTATTAAACTATGATTAATTGGATTTTTTTATAGTCATGAATCATGATTAATTAGAGGAGAACATGATTTAGTACGATCAGGCTGTAGATTAAGTTAATTAATTTACTAATCATTCCTTGTCACATTAAAAATTTGGTTAAAATACATATATAATTTTGTGGTTAAAATTTGTATGACTTATTAGTAAATTGAAATTAGTGAGGTAAAATGAAGAATGTTCAAATTGAAACCATTTTTTTATAATGTTAAATCAATTTAAGTATCCAATTTTTTTCTTAAATATGTCTTCATGATAAAGTTCACAAGTTTTCAGAAATTATCCTTTTACTTGTCTCAAAAAAAATTATTCTTTGATAATTTAAATTAATAATAAATTCATAAAAAGTAAAGAGTGAAAAATATTTTAAATATATAATAATAACACATAAAATAAAACAAAGAGAATACAACGTAATAAAACATGATTGATTATTGATCTAATAATTACAAGTACAATTTATACAAGGATTGGAACTTAGTTGTCCTATGGTCTTCAATTCGCCTTAAGACATATCTAACTCTCCTAATACATTTCATCCTTGACACAACATTCTTTCTCGAATTCCATAACTTTGTTTTAAGAATTATTTCTTTGGTTTTATGATCCATCAAGTATATATGATCATATACAACATTTCCGATTCCGTAAAGAACTCTTATACTTCAATCATTAGCTCTTGTCGATGAGCTTCTATCTACTCCAATCATTTAATCATTTCTACCCTTAAAATTAAAGAAAAATTACATTTGCATCATTACATATAATTGTAATATCCACATTTATAAAGTAAAGGTAAAAAAATACTTTAATAAATATAACATAGAGTTAAAATAATATATATATATATATATATATATATATATATGTGAAAAGTTGAATTTTTATAAAACAATTTTATAAAAAATGGAGACGTATAGTAACGTCCAGGGGTAAGAAGAAGAAAAAAAAAAGGGAAAACGTGACAGCAGATGACAACACCTACTGCCAAATGTAAATGGGTAGCCT
The DNA here is from genome assembly GCA_023935145.1 of Bretschneidera sinensis. NCBI lineage: Eukaryota > Viridiplantae > Streptophyta > Magnoliopsida > Brassicales > Akaniaceae > Bretschneidera > Bretschneidera sinensis. The sequence continues at coordinate 99,126,784 of CM043701.1, read as the reverse complement.
TGCATGTGTTACATCAAAGTGATAACGTGGGGAGTTTTTGTGACAACGACTTTTATATATATACACTTATAATATGTAAACGTAAAATTATACTTATAAGATTTTGTTTAGTTTTTTTTTTTAAAATTACTCCATTTCTTTAAACTTTTGGGGACTGAAAGAAACGATGAAAGAGCAAAATTTTGAAGGGGTTTACGGGAGAATTTTATAGAGAGTCACAAAAAACTATTAGAAAAACAGAAGGTAATAATGAAATGTTTATTTTTGAATTTTTAGCATATATGAAGTTTCCCGGAATTCAAAATAAGAATTTTCAAAGGGTGTGGTTTATGAAGAATTGAAGAATAAATAAGAAATTTAATATAAATATTATGTCAGGTGTTGACGATCAACAACTGGGAGAAATTGCTAAGAGGAATGAGAAAGGCAAGGAGGCGATCTACGGGTAGCTTTAAGTGCTACGTGGTGAGTTAGATTTACTTTAATTAATCTAAATAAAAAAAATTTATCTAGTGATAATATTAAAATAAATTATTAGCTTATGTTTTAGTGGTAGATAAAAATTTAATTGATAGGTATGATATAAATATTGGACATGTAGAAAATTATTATTGAAAAGAAATATTATTAGAATAATGAGTCGAGTTAATAATGAAAGTGATAAATAAAATTCTTGATGAGTTTTGGTTAATAAATTGATGTGATATATGAGGAGAAGAAATTAGAGAAATTTATTAAGCAGAAATTTGAGGAAAGACAACATAGCTAAATTTAATATTTGAATTCATGTTGTTTTTATATTATTGTTCATATGCATATTTCATATCATTGTTCATATGCATGTATATAAAAGAAAAGAATCGGGAAGGTGTAATACCCGTAATCGTAAAGTAAGGGTAAAAAAATAATTTAATAAATATGACATGAAATTAAAATAATATATTTACGCGAAAGATTTAATATTGAATAAAATAATTCTTTAAAAAAAAATCGTGGCAGCAGGTAGCAACCTGCTCCAAAGCTTTTGTGCATCTGAGCCACGTCTCGTATGTCGTGGCAATTAGAAAAAAGGGGGGGGGGGGGGGGGCGGCTGCTGAAGAAAAAAAAGGGTATATATATATATATTACTTATACGTACCAAATTTCGTTTACATTTTCTTTTGATTTCTTATTTTTTCTAAACATTTGGGGACCAAAAGAAAAGCTGAAGAGCAAAATTTTGAAGGGGTTTATGGGAAAATTTTTATAGAGGGTCACGAGAAACTATCAGAAAAACAGAAGGTAATAACGTAATGTTTATTTTAGAATTTTTAGTATTCACAAAATTTTCTCGGAATTCAAAGTGGGAATTTTCAAATGGTGTGGTTTATGAAGAATTGAAGAAATAATTAGATTTAAAATAAATATTATGCCAGGTGTTGACGATCAGTAACTGGGAGAAATCGCTGAGAAGAGTGGGAAAGGCAAGGAGGTGATCCATGGGTAGCTTTAAGTACTACGTGGTAAGTTAGATTTACTTTAAGTAATCTAAATAAAAAATAAAATTATCTAGTGATAATATTAAATAAATTATTTGCTTATGCTTTGGTTATAGATAAAATTTTGATTGATAGGTATGATAAGAATTTTGGTCATGTAAAAAATTATTATGGTAGACTTTATGATGTGAACCTCATAATGAGGAAATTTTGAGATAATGATGGTCTTAAGATGAACCAATAAATAAGAAAAAGAGATTGATAGAGAATAGATCTTTTGACATGTGTAGTGATAGTAGAATGCTAGTATCAAGTTGTATGAGATATAAATGATTAAATATTGAAAGACTATTTATACAGATTGAGTACTTCTAGTAAATTTAATTCACTGAGCTTGTGAAGCTCACCCCTCATTTTACAACGATTTTAGGTAGCAGGCATGACAAATAGTTTTGTGACTTGAGGTTCAGATGAAATCATTGTCTGTAAGCCACATACGTGTCAACATCCTCAGACTAATGAGAAAATAAAATAAAAATTTATTTGTAAATATTCATGCATTTTACGCTGTATATTATGTTTAAGTTAATATCAGATTGATGTGTCTCCCTTGTTGAGGGTTGAGGATTGATGTAAAATTTTTTGTTAGTATTATTTTTATGGTTGCATATATGTGTCGTGGTAGAATTTTCAAAATGTGATGACACTGTCTCGAGGGTGGCCAACCCGGGATGGCCGTTACAGAGGGAGTCGATCTAATTGAAAAACCATGATAGCTGGTATATTATGGAAATAAAAGGGACACCATGACAGTCGGTATATGCTGGAAATAAATGAAAAACTGTGACAGCCGATATATCCTGGAAATAAGAACCGGGAGAGGGCCGGTCTAAGATAAAAACATATCGACATGTGGGAAGACGTTCCTTAATAATAATAATTATTGCATTGCATCTGTTTTGCATGTTAATATTTTTACTGGAATGTTGTTGATATTGTACATTTATTTTAGATAAATGAGTCTCACAGAGAGACAATTACAGTGAGAAAAAGACAGAGAAGTATGATATGTTAGGAATTATTTAAATGTTAGACTATATGCTATTATTCAGTCATACGAGAGATAAATGATTAAATATAAAGGGCTATTTATACAAATTGAATACTTCTAGTAAATTTAATTCACTGAGCTTGTGAAGCTCATCCCTCATTGTACAATGATTTCAGGTAGCAGAGAGGACAAATAATCTGGTGGGTTGAGAGTCAGACGAAATCATTTTTTGTAAGCCACGTACGTGTCAACATCCTCAAACAAATGAGAAAATGAAGTATAAAAATTTTATTTTGTAAATATTCATGCATTTTACGTTTTATATTATGTTTAATTTAATATCAGATCGATGTACCTCCCCTGTTGAGGATTGAGGGTTAAAGTAAAAATTTCTGTTAGTATTGCTTTTATTGTTACAAACATGTGTCGTGCTAGGATTCTCAAAATGTGATGACACCGTCTCGGGATGGCCAACCCGGGATGGGTCGTTACAATTTCAGTATTAGAGTATCAGGTTTTAAGATTTTGTAGACTGCATGAGAACTTAAAGAAGTAGAAGATCTAAATAAACTATATTTTCAATACAGAGTCTGAAGATGACACGTAGTCGTGCTATAGCTAGAGGTAGAGTTCTGAATCAGAAGGGACGTGGTAGACCCCAAATTTTTAGGAGAACTAAAGCAGAAGAGGAAGTTGAGTCTGTAGTTCCCACGAGGGAACATGTTGATAGTGCAGCTGGTACTAGTAGAGCTGGGAGAGAATATGAGGTTAGGAAGGATGAATTGAGAGAAGCTTTTAATCGTGCTATAGAGAGGATGAATCTAACTGAAGAAAGGGCTGATAATCTACAGAAAAGATTAAAGGTAGGAGAGAACTTGATGTGGTGAGACAAGAGGTTCATAAGGGAGAAGGTGTGTTTGCACATGAGATGCAAGGTGATTGTTTTTTGAGATTTCTTAATTTTAAACCCTAGTATTTTAGGGGATCTGTAAACCCTGTAGAAGCTGAGCAGTGGATTAGACATGTTGAAAAATATTTTGAGGTCTTATCAGTGACAGATTGACAAAAGGTTGCTTTTGCTTTATTTATACTAGAGAGTGAGGCTTCTCAATGGTGGAAGGGTATTTTGCCCAAGGTAAGCACACGGGTAGAACAACCTTTAACTTGGAGTAAGTTTAAGGATGTGTTCTTTGCAAAGTATTTCCTAGATACCTTTCAGGCACAACAAGAGAGAGATTTTATTCATCTAAAGCAGGGAAATTTATTAGTGGTTGAATATGATAGTAGATTTATAGCCCTGTCAAGGTTTTTACCTGAATTAGTGAATATGGAAGAGAGAAAATGTAAGAGATTTTTAGACGGATTACTGATAAGTGCTTAAATAGTCATATTTAAGCCCCTTAATTTATATTTTTTAAGTAACTTATTTATCTATTTTTATGGATTTTACTTCATTTTCGTGTTTTATGTGTTTTTCACAGGACTTAGACAAAAAGGTAATAATTTGGAGCTTTTAGAAGCAAAAGTCAAGTTTTGCCGTCTAGCAAGGTGTGCTCGAGCGCACCTCCCTTGAGATCGAGCGCACAAGAGCACGAGCGCACTTGAAGAAGGCTCGAGCGCATACCGTATACGCTCGAACGCAATCACTCCAGAGGCGGCAGAGCCAGAATTGGAAAGAAGTCTTCTGACTCCAAAAAGGAATTAGGGTTTTAGGAGATCATGAAGACCCTATAAATAGCCCTGTAAAAACACATAATACATACCTTTTGTTCTAGATTCGAAGTAGAGAGCTTAGGAGAGGAATTGACGACTCGTCTCCCAAGTCTTCTTCGGTTTTAGTTTTCTGTTTTTATTTAATTATGTCTAGCATGTTTACTTTACTTAGTATGTGTAACTAAACTCCCATAGGGCTCGATTGAAGCCCTAGTTATGCTTTACCACATATTCATTCATTGATATATTTGCTATAGCCTTGTTAGAATATTTAACTTGATTAATACCTGTTTGTATTTACATTCCTCATATGTATGTGCCTGATCAACGTATGCATGTGGTATGGATAGGTTAGTCGAATCAATTTGGATGACCGAGTCCTGGGTTCGACATAAGTAACAAGGGATATCCACACCGGATTCCCGGGTTAATCAACATGGGAAGCAGGGAGCAGACCAAGCCCTAGGTCCCGTGTGGTTGCCGATCCCCATAGCCCTCATGCTCTCTTAAGGAACAATTCAGTATGCATCCATGCTGAATCCTTTAAGAGAGAAAAGAGTTAGAGTATATGCCATGCCTAACTCGTTGCATAGGGAGATCAATAGCCTAAGGTGTGGGCCAAGCCCTTAGGTTGGCAACCATTAGATATTCATGATAAGATTAGAGCACTGAAACCTTAGTTAGTGGGAAAACATAATTAATGGTGGATATCGTGGCCTTATGTTCTCATTATTGCTATTTACTCACAACCAAACTACTATTTCTCTCTTTTTAATTTGAAGAAACTAATTTTAAAACGAAATTCACCAATCCCTGTGGAAAATGATCTCGCACTTGCACACTATGCTACCACGGACCTTGTGCACTTGCAAGTAAAACTAGAATGGTTATTTTTATATTTATTTAAGCAAATAATCGTTCAACAAGTTTTTGGCGTCGTTACCGGGGTTTGCACTAAATTTCCTTTTAGAATTGAACTTCTCATTTAATTTGATTATTGTTATTTCCTTTTTTATTCAATTCTTAATCATTGTGTTTATCTTATTTTTTGCTTCATTAAAAAAAAAACCTAATAAATTTCTCTATTTCAGGTACACCAGGAGAGCCCTCTATACCACTTGCGATCGAGCGCACTCTCTTGTGTGATCGAGCGCAATTGAGGCAGAGAGTCATCCGAGCAGTAGTATTTAACTGCTGCATTCACATATCTGCCACTGATTCATGCACGGACGATGGTCCAAGAATCCAGCATTCCTTCCCTTTAGTCCCGAGCTTGAAAGGTCTATCCGACAAAGGTTTAAAGATAACTTGGAAGAGATAGAAGAAAGAGTTGAGGAAGAGATACTAATGGCAGAACAGATAGCTGAACAACAACCACCTGAACGGAGGCCGATGAAGCAATCCTTCTTCCAGCAGAACCTCGAACAACCTTCGTGCATTGCGTATCAACCTGAGGCGGAAGGAAATTATTACATATCCCCACAGATACTCAGTGCACTAACTCACTTTAGGAGTACACCTAGTGAGGATCCATATTTGTACCTTCGAGAGTTCTTCGACCTCTGCAAATTTCAGCACATCGAAGGCTTAGACCAATAAGGAATAAGGTTAATTCTTTTCCTTTTTTCCTTAAAAGATAATGCTAAATTATGGTATAATTCTTTGCCTACAGTTTCCATCCACACTTGGGAGGAGTTGGCGAGCAAATTTCTAAGGAAGTTCTTCCCAGCCCAGAAGACAAGGCAAATGAGGAAAGAAATACAATCCTTCTAACAAAAGGATGGAGATCTGTTCTTCGAGGCCTAGGGACACTTCAACGAGCTACTACTTAAGTGTCCACACCACAACCTACCCCAAAATGAACTGGTACAAGCCTTTTATGAAGGTTTAAGTTATTCTAACAAAAACATTGTTGATTCAGGTTGTGGAGGGGTGCTGATGAAGAAGAGCAGCGAAGAGACAATGGAACTTTTCAAAACCTTGAGCGAACACACACAACAGTTCTCCTCTCGAGGTAGATATATAACCAAAAGTAAGAGTATGTATGAGGTAAGCTTAAACAGAGGATTATCTCCTCAAATGGTTGCTGTGGAAAGAAAACTTGACCTATTAGTTAAAGTCGTGGCCGCTCAGAACACCTCTGCTAACCCGTCAGCTGCACCATTACAGGTATGTGCCATTTGCTCACAGTTTGATTATAATACTAATACTTGTCCTTTATATTCTGCAGATCATGAGCAAGCTAACTTTGTGGGACCGAATAATTATCCACTAAAGAACAACCCCTATGCCAACACATACAACCCTGGATGGCGAAATCACCTGAACTTCTCATGGAGCAACAACTAAAACAATCAAGGGCATTACAGAAATTTCCAATCAGCGGCCCAAACTGCCCCCGAACCAAAGAAGAATGACCTTGAAAGCCTTGTGAGGTAACTAGCGACTCAGCAACAACAAATCCTGAATAAACATGAACAATTCATGGAAGAATCAAGGCAATTTCGAACTGAAATGAGGCAAATCATTGCGAAACATGATCAAGCCATTCAAGGACTAGAGGTACAAATGGGACAGTTGGCCAAGGAATTGAGTACCAGAAAGCAAGGTGAGCTCCCGGCCCAGCCATTACCTAATCCAAGAGGACACTAACAGCTGAATGTCATAACAACCTTAAGAAGTGGAAAGTTCATCGGCACCAACGAGTTTACACAAGCGTCTCCAGAACAAATCTCCACATCTAAGGTAAGAGAGATAGAAAAGGTAAATACACATCCACTTTTCCCTCAAAGGTTGGTAAAGCCTAAAAAGGAAACTAAAATGATTGACATATTTGAAACCTTGAAAAATGTAGAAATAAATATTCCTTTACTAGAGGCAATAAAACAACTACTTGCTTATGCTAAGTTTTTAAAAGATTGTTGCACTAACAAACAAAGTTTCAGGAGCATGAGACGGTAGCCTTGACTGAAGAGGTAAGTGCTGTGTTATTAAGAAACTTACCACCCAAGCTAAAAGATCTGGGTAGTTTTACTATTCCTTGCAGACTAGGTGACCAGCTCTTTGAGCGCGCATTATTGGATCTAGGAGCAAGTGTCAATTTGCTACCCTATAGTGTATTCGAGACACTAGGTTTGGGAGAACTCCAACCAACCTCCATTACTTTACAATTGGCTGACAGAAGTATCAAACGACCAAGAGGTATCCTCGAGGATGTTTTGGTAAGAGTAGTTAAATTTATTTTACCTGCTGATTTTATTGTATTAGACATGGAGGAGTGCTATATGCCTGTACCACTCCCTATCATCTTAGGGAGACCATTTATGATCACTGCTGACACAAACATTAACGTAAAAAGAGGTATTGTCATAATGAGAGTAAATGATGAAGAAGTAGAATTTAAAATCTTTAATACACTAGACTCCACTAAAACTAATGATAAGTGTCACAATGTGAGTTTCATACAGGGAATTGATGAGAAAGTATCCAAGGCCCATGTCACTGATCCATTGAAGACCATCCATGATGACATGGGATTAGAAGTTGGACCAGAAGATAATGTGATTAAAGATGTCCATGGAGCTGTGCACACCATCGAAAGCACACCTAAACCTTCAAGTAAGTATAATCCTCAAGTTAAAAATCATATACTTACTAAAGCTACTCTTCCTTGTTTTATCTACCAGCTACCTAAATTGGAGGCAAAACAGCTATCAACGGACTTAGAACCACCTGATGGGGGCCCTAAGTGCCTCCTTCAAAAGACATAGCCTTGAAAGCTACTATAGAGAGCACTTGAGCAATTTCACTTGCTTAACATAGAGCTCAAGTGCCTCTATCAAGGTTAATGGTACTAAGGCCACTACAAATTGGTATGACTGTATCGTTCCCACTTTTTACCTTAATTTATTTCGTTATATAACCTTTTTTTTACTATTTTTGTCTTGTGATTGAGCGCACACACCATGCGCTCGAGCGCCAACTCGCCCTGCATTGCGAACGAGCAGTACTCTACGCACTTGCGCATCTTACGATCGAGCGCACTTCACAAATGCACTTGAGCGCAATCGGGGTAGAGAAGTCATGTGCATATTATAAACAGTTTCCCTTTCCACCTCATTTACGCTCTAGCGCACCTCACACTCTAAAAAATCACACTTTTCCTCATCTTGCCCTAAATTTTGCATCTGCCACTCTACACCACCACTACCTCGCCACACCACCAAGCCCACCACCAGACCTAGCTATTTTATTTCACCCTTGAACATATGCCACCTTCCTAAGCACACAAGGTACACAAATGTCTTTTTATTTTTAGATACTTACACACACACATGGGTCTTGATTTTCTATTTACATATACGTTATCTATATATAGTCTTATATGTTGATTGAATTTGCAGGAGGATTGAGTCAAGGGTATATTAATTCTACAGCTTTTGATTTTTGGTGCATATAAGGTGTTCGACAAATTGCCTGACCAAGTGCGATCGAGTGCTTGGTGCTAGCGATCGAGCGTACCTCAAACTGAGTGATCGAGCGCACCAGTAGCTGCGCACGAGCGCAATCATACCATAAACAACACTGCTTGATCACACCGTATGGCTTCCACATCTCGAGCTTCCACCAGCCGTCACCAGGCATCCCAGCCCAGTTTCGAACAGTGTGAAATACTGTTTAAGACAACTTTCAATGTGAAAGAGGATTTTAAGAGTTTGGATGCCACAAAATGGGCGGTTTAAGAGTTCAAGAACCTGGGGCTCAAGCAGCTATTCAAACTAGTCAGCTCGACTGCATACACACGATTTGTGGTCAGTTTCTATGAGAACCTAACCTACGACTGCACCAGGCCAGAGATTTTATCTTCCTCAGTCCAGGGCAGGTTCATAGAGCTGACCACCACTGATATAGCCAGCTCGTTACATTGCTGCGATGAGTCCCCTCCAGAGAACAGCGACATAGAGGAGCAGCCTGACTCATTCCCTCTCCCACACATCATTGAGGATAAGTGTGTAGGTCAGTACATCGATTGCCACAACAATGCGGGGAACCGATTGAGGTTGCCTTCCCGTCTATGGTTCGTCTACTCAGTCTTGCAGCGTAATGTGTGCCATTTGAGGCACAAGACACAGAGGCGGGATCGATTTCTGCAAGCTCTCTACACTTTCCACTGAGGTCACTGGTACTCCATCCCAGCAGTCATATGGAGTCAGATACACAAATTCTAGGATGAGGTGTATAACCGGTAGACGACCACAGCTAATGCTTAGGGTCTTCCTTTTCCCTTCTTGCTCAGTCATATCTTCAAGAATAAGAGGCTTTGGGGATCCTCTGGAGACGGCCCGGTTAGTGACCATCCTTTCTTTGGGAGAGCCCAGTGGAGTCTCAGCCAGTCTTACATGCCCCGAGGTCCCTGAGCACAGATTCCAGTTGTCGAGCCTATAACAGATGATCCGATGGAGGTCGAGCATCCACCGATGAGCCCTTCATGGAAGGAGAATCAGACAGACATGGGATCCATTGAGTATTAGCATCTCCTAGATGAGCTATCCTTCTTCCGCTGTGAGCTGTCCGACATCCATTGGGAGGATCGTGAGGTAACCCGTTTGATTCATCAGCGGATCGATGGGTTAGAGGCACAGTTCACACGATAGAAGGCGATGTTACAGGCCATCTTTGACTGCCTACCTCCTGCACCCGATACTCCTCGATTGCACCCATAGATGATCAGTAGTGAGAGAATACCCCGTCTGGCTAAAGACATTAAACTTAGCGCTCATGGGAGGCACCCCAGACATATCCTTTTTACTTTAGTACTTTTTTTTTGTTTGTATTTTTATTTCCATATCTATTATTTATATTTTGTTTTCCAGCACAACATTTTTTTTTCTTTGTCAGGTACTCAGTGCGTGCATCAAATTCAAGTTTGGGGGCGTGGACAAGAAAGCAAGCAACCGAGGTCTCCATCTCCCAGATCAAATCTTTCCATGCCACACACACATTGGGGACAATGTGTATTTTAAGTTTGGGGGTAGTGGGAGACACTAGATACTATCACACACGCACTTGAAATACATACACGCACTAAGTCCTTGTTTTTTTTTTTTGAAAAGATAAATGCATATTCTTTTGGTAAACAAAATTTTGGTTGATTTAAAAATTTTATAACACTTCATTAGTAAGCTTAAAGCTAGAACACATAGTCTTGTAATGAGAATTTTACAAAGTTTAGTTACCTACCTCAAGGCACCTAAGAATTCACGAGTTTGATCCAAATTTGCACGAGCACATTTAACACACATTTGTATGGGGTATGACATATAATTCTCTTGTATATGTTTCCATAATCTAATTGTAATTGGACAACTTGTTGAAAAGAACACTTTGGCATAAGAAAAATAAAGAAGAAAAAAAAAATATGTTCATCATGCAAAAAGTGATCAAAAAGCTTCTAATGATCAGTAAAACCTTTTCACTGAGTAACTTGGCCTCTTGCTTCAGTAAGTATTAAGTATTCCTGTCAAAAGGTGGAAAGTAAACCTTTAATGATCATGATAAATTTTCCTACTGAGTAACTGGGCCTCTTGCCTCAGTAAGCATTGAGTGTTCACGTCAAAAGGTGGGAAATTCATTAAGAAGTATAAAAAAACCTGTTAGTTCCGTAGCCTTTTTGACTCGAGTTAGTAAGTCCTTAGGGGTGTCTTTACACCTAATGCCCTAAAATCATCTGGTTTGGGAGTCATTGGCCAAATACTCATTATAAGAGTCAACTAGAAAGCTCGAGGGAACTCAACATGGCAGCATGGGAGTCATTTAGAAGCATTAAAACCAGTTAGTTTCGTAGTCTTTTTTATTCAAGTTAGTAAGTCCTTAGGGGTGTCTTTACACCAAATACCCTAAAACCATCTGGTTTGGGAGTCATTGGCTAAACACTCGTTTTAAGGGTTAAATAGAAAGCTCGATGGAAGTCAACATGGTAAAGATCGCATGATAAAAAGAAAAAGAAAAAAAGAAGTAAATATTATGCCCTTTTTGCTCTCTTTGATAAGGAATTCGATAAAAGTTTGGGCATCGAAACCCTATACACTAAAATTATGTGGAAGCCCCATCTTATATGTGCTAACTCATCACACACAAATCAAACTTGCGATGCCTTAAGCCAACTTTAGGTAAGTAAATTAAACTTTTAAAAGTCCTTTTGCAATCCAAAATGTGTTTTTATTCTAAGCTTACTCATGAACAGTTATCATAGTTTTATGTGCAACTCAAATCTTTGAATATCATGGAAATGAATTTATCTTTAAATTTTGTTCTAACATAGTATCTTATATTGCTAAGGGACTAGCAATATGTAAGTTTGGGGGGTGTGATAAGTGCTTAAATAGTCATATTTAAGCCCCTTAATTTACATTTGTTAAGTAATTTATTTATCTATTTTTATGGATTTTACTTCATTTTCGTGTTTTATGTGTTTTTCACAGGACTTGGACAAAAAGGTAATAATTTGGAGCTTTTATAAGCAAAAGTCAAGTTCTGACATCTAGCAAGGTGCGCTCGAGTGTACCTTCCTTGCGATCGAGCGCACAAGAGCACGAGCGCACTTGAAGAAGGCTCGAGCGCATACCATATACGGTAGAGTGCAATCACTCCAGAGGCGGCAGAGCCAGAATTAGAAAGAAGTCTTCCGACTCCAAAAAGGAATTAGGGTTTTGGGACATCATGAAGACCCTATAAATAGCCTTGTAAAAACATATAACACACACCTTTTGTTCTAGATTCGAAGTAAAGAGCTTAGGAGAGGAATTGAAGACTCATCTCCTGAGTTTTCTTCGGTTTTAGTTTTTTGTTTTTATTTAATTATGTCTAGCATGTTTACTTTACTTAGTATGTATAACTAAACTCCTATAGGGCTCGATTGAAGCCCTAGTTATGCTTTACCACATATTCATTCATTGATATCTTTGCTATAGCCTTGTTAGAATATTTAACTTGATTAATACCTGTTTGTATTTATATTCCTCATATGTATGTGCCTGAGCAACGTATGTATGTGGTATGGACAAGTTAGTCGAATCAATTTGGATGACCGAGTCCTGGGTTCGACATTAGTAACAAGGGATATCCACACCGGATTCCCGGGTTAATTAACATGGGAAACCGAGAGCGGACCAAGCCCTAGGTCCCGTGTGGTTGCCGATCTCCACAGCCCTCATACTCTCTTAAGGAATAACTCAGTATACACCCATGTTGAATCCCTTAAGAGAGAAAAGAGTTAGAGTATATGCTATGCCTAACTCGTTGCATAGGGAGATCAATAGGCTAAGGTGTGGGCCAAGCTCTTAGGTTGGCAACCATTAGATATTCATGATAAGGCTAGAGCACTGAAACCTTAGTTAGTAGGAAAGCATAATTAGTGGTGGATATCGTGGCCCTATGTTCTCATTATTGCTATTTACTCACAATCAAACTACTATTTCTCTCTTTTTAATTTGAAGAAACTAATTCTGAAACGAAATTCACCAATCTCTGTGGAAAATGATCTCGCACTTACACACTATACTACCACAGACCTTGTGCACTTGCAAGTAAAACTAGAATGGTTATTTGCATATTTATTTAAGTAAATATTCGTCCAACAATTACACTATGACATTCGGACTAAACTCTCTTATATGGGTATTGGAAATTATACTGTACTAGTGGATAAAGCATTACAGATTGAGAAGGATTTAATGGAGTTTAGAGGTAGTAGAGATTGGCTGAAGAGGTCTAGATTTGAGGGATCTAGAGGTGGTAGCAGTATGGGTATACAAGGTGAAAGATCACCCTAGAGAGGGAGTTCTTTGTCACAAGGAACTATAATGCAAAGTCAAAAGCAAGCAGGATCTGTTGCTTCTGTACCTTAGAGTAATACCGGTGGGACCCCTAGATTTAGGAGACAAGCTATGAGAATTAAAAGTTATGGTAGAGAAGTAAGTATGCCACTAAGGGGAAGTAGTAACCTGATGTATGATCGAGAGGTAAGGGTCTGCTTTAGATGTAATCAGACGGGGCATCTGGCTTGAAATTGCCCTACATAGATATGCTTTGTATGTGGTGGGGGAGGACATATTGTTGCAGATTGTCCAGCGGAGAAATCTACTGACGTAGGCGTTGGAAGTGTTGGTAGAAGATCGGTGGAGAGATGTGGTGGATCAGGGAGTGTGCGGGGAAAAGGTCGAGGATCAGTAGCTTAATGAGGATATGGCAATCAGTTTCAGTCTAGAGATAGTAGAGTCTATACATTTACCCAACAGGATGCATAAGCCACTCCTGATGTTGTTATGGGTATGATATCTATCCTTGGTAGGCCTGCTAGATTATTGATTGATCCTGGTGCAACCCATTCTTTTGCATATGGTATTTATATGAAATCTATTGATGCTAGTGCTAGTCCTTTGATGCATGCAATTATTGTTGAAGTTCCTACTGGAGATAGTGTTATTATCAGGATAATCTATCGAGGTTATGTGATTAATATTACTGATAGAGAATTGGAAGTTGATTTATTACCTTTAAATATGACAGATTTTGATTTAATTCTTGGGATGAATTGGTTATCTGCATATCATTCTTGGGTATATTGTTTTAAGAAACATGTGGTGTTTAAGATACTGGGACAATAGGAGTTTAATTTTCAGGGAGAACATAAGATACTTGCTAATTATCTTATTTCTGCCTTAACTACTAGTAAATGGTTGAAGAAGGGTTGTGAGGGGTATTTGGTATATGTGGTGGATTCTAGTAAAGAAAGTAGGAAGTTAGAAGAAATCTTGGAAGTGAAAGATTTTTCTGATATATTCCTTGAGGAGTTGTTTGGTTTGCCTCCCAATAAGGAGATTGAGTTTTCTATTAAGGTGATTCAAAGATCAGCACCTATATCCATAGCACCCTATAGAATGGCACTAGCTGAATTGAGAGAGTTGAAAGTTCAGCTTCAAGAGTTGCTAGATAAATAGTTTATACTACCTAGTATGTCACCCTGGGGAGCCCCTGTTTTGTTTGTCAAGAAGAATGATGGGACAATAAGGTTGTGTATTGATTATAGACAGCTGAATAAGATCATCATCAAGAATAGATATCTTTTGCCTAGGATAGATGATTTATTTGAGCAGTTACAAGGAGCTAGAGTGTTTTCTAAGATAGACCTGAGATCGGGTTATCATTAATTGAGGATAAGGGAGGGGGACGTGCCTAAGACTGCTTTTAGGACATGTTATGGCCATCATGAGTTCCTGGTGATACCATTTGGGTTAATCTAATGCTCTTGTAGCATTTATGGACCTTATGAATTCGGTGTTTAAACCATTATTGGACAGATTTGTGATTGTGTTTATTGATGATATTTTGATATATTCTAAGAATGAAGAGGAGCATATGCAACATTTGGAGATAGTGTTGGAGATTTTGAGGAGAGAGAAATTATATGCGAAGTTCTCTAAGTGTGAGTTTTGGTTGAGCAAAATATCTTTATTGGGGTATCTTGTGTCGGGAGAGGGGATAGCAGTTGACCCACAAAAAGTAAAAGTAGTGTTGAATTGGGAAAAACCCACTAGTGTAATTGAAATTAGAAGCTTTTTGGGGTTGGCTGGTTTTTATAGGAGATTTATCCAAAAAATTTCAATGATTGCTGGATCATTGACTAAATTGACTAGGAAGGACGTGAAGTTTAGGTGGTCAGAGGAATGTGAGCGAAGTTTCCAGCTGTTGAAAGAAAAATTGACTATAGCCCCCGATACTAATGCTTCCTTATGGAGATGAAGGATTTGTAGTTTATAGTGATGCGTCACATCAGGGGTTAGAATGTGTATTGATGCAACATGAGAGAGTTATAGCTTATGCATCTAGGCAACTGAAAAACCATGAAAGGAATTATCTGACCCATGATTTAGAATTGGCTGTCATAGTTTTTGCTTTGAAGATTTGGAGACATCATCTATATGGAGTCAATTGTAAAATTTTTACTGATCATAAAAGCTTGACGCATTTACCGACCCAGAAAGAGTTGAATTTGAGGCAAAGGAGTTGGATGGAGTTGATTTGTGATTATGACTGTATGATTCACTATCATCCAGGAAAGGTGATGAGAGTTAAAAAAATGCATCTTAATAGTGTTTATTTGTTAGTGTTTAAGGTTGATTTATGGCTGGATTACACATTTATACCTTAATAATTCATAAGTGTCGTTCTTGGTATATTGATTTATTTCGATGCATTTTCAGGTATTTTAGGTTTAAAAGAGATGGAAAAGCTAACATTGATTAAAGCACAAAGATTTTATGGATGTTTACAAGCATTTAGAAAGGAGTCTCACTAAATTGGTAGAATTTCCCCTATAGATCAGTCATTTTTACGGATTAAACTGTATTAATTCAGGAAGAACCAAGAGATGAGCCATATATGCTTGGAAAGATCCAGATATCTGTTTTTTGGAGAATTTTATGGCTTATAAATATGATTTCTCTAGAAAAAGTTATGACAGTTTTAGTAGACAAAGGTCAGGTTGTGCATGATTTCAACGTGACAGATCAGTTATTTTTGTGGATTAAACTATATTGATTCAGGAATAACCAGGAGATGAACCATATATGCTTAGAAGAATCCAGATGTCTATTTTTTGGAGAATTTTATGGCTCATAAATACGATTTTTCTAGAGAAAGTTATGACAGTTTTAATACACAAAGGTCAGACAGAATCGGGCCTGGACAGCAGCAGAACCGAGCCTAGACAACAGCAGAAGCACACTGCCTGAACAGAAACCGTAGGGCTACTTTTTTGTCTACAAAGCCATCTCTATACAGCTATATATAGGAATTTAGACTAAGAGAACAGAGATGAGAGTTTTTGAAGAGAGCTTCCATCTTCTTCTTCTTCACGGTGATCAAGGATGAACTCCATGTCCAACTAAACTCCAAGCAAGGTGAAAGGATGAGTTTTTAGGTGTAGTTGTTCAAATTTCTATCTTTGATTCAGTTGTCTGGATTGATTGTTAAACATTTTTTTTATGATTTACTCTTTGATTAAATAAGAAGGATTTGAATTCATGTGACAGCTGCAATTTATATTCTTCTTCTCTTAAATTTTCTTAATCCAGTGATCATATTATTCTTCTCCATATAAGTCTAGTCAAGCTTTTTTTTATGTTAAAGTTGTTAAATGCAATTGATTTCGGTAGATCTATCTTATAGGTTTGTCCATTACTACAGTATTATTATTGAAATATATTGTTGCTTCTTGATAATTTATAAGATAGATCTTGTGTGTTTGAATTGGAATTAAGGAGTAATTTATGGCAATTATATTAGGGTATTTATGTGCTTTGATTGAATATTTACCAATTACTTGTTTGAGATGTTAAACTAGTAATTGAGATAAAACATTTGAGTCAAGATAGGAATAAGGCAACGAACTTAGGAAGGATTCCTGGAACCTTGTTATTTCTTTATTGAATTCTTCATCATATTTTCATAACTCTCTTATATAATTTCATTCGTAAAACTCAGATTTTCTTATTTGAACTTTATCACTTAGTGTTAAGGTTTTCACTTTCTCTTGTAGTTCGCTTTCCTCGTGGGATCGACACCTCAGCTATACACAATAATCGCATGTTAGTTTGAGCGTTACCAAATTTTGGCGTCGTTGCTGAGGAACTACGCTTAATTACAAGGAAGATTGCCAACTTTGAGACAAGGCAGTAACACTGTTCTTTGCTCTTTGTTTTGATTTTATTTTGTTTTCTTTATTCGTCTCCCCTCTAATTCCTTTGGTGTATGCATAGACTTAGAGATAAGCGAGGTAGATTCATTAAAAGACCCGAAGTAGAGTTACCATCTCCTTCTTTGTCCAATAGTGAAAGCTCGCCTAGATCAAATCATAGTGCACACCCAAATGAGAATTTAGAGAATTTTGTTAACATGGCCAACAATAACAATGAGAATGTTGCTAGGACACTTACAGACTACTTGCACCCTAACCGAACGATGACACCATCTTGTATCATGTTCCCCCCTAATATTCAACAACCTGAGTTTAAGCTGGGCATGATCCAATTGCTGCAAATTTTCCATGGATTAGAGAATGCAAGCCCCTATATCCATATTAGGGAATTTGAGGAAGTAGTAGCAACCTTTCAAAGTAGGGCTGATATGTTAGACACCATCAAACTTAGGTTTTTCCTTTTTTTGCTTAAGGATAAGGCCAAGGTTTGGTTGTACTCGTTGAGGCCTAGATCTATAGGTAGTTGGGATGAGATGACACAAGCCTTCTTCCAAAAGTATTTCCCAACCCATAAGACCAATAACCTCAAGAGACAAATCTCAAACTTTGCACAAAAAGAGAGTGAAACCTTATATCAAGTTTGGGAACATTTCAAATACTTTTTGAATTCTTGTCCACACCACGGGTATGAGAGTTGGCGGGTAGTTAGCTATTTCTAGGATAGACTTCTAAGTAGGGAAAGGCAATTTATAGAAACGATGTGTAATCGAGATTTTCTTCAAAAAGATCCCGACGAAGCCATAGATTTTCTAGATGACTTATCGGAAAAAGCCCACACTTGGACGGGACCCAATGCCATAGAAAGTACTAAGAGAAACTAAACCGCTGGAATTTATCAACTTAAAGAAGAAGAAAGCCTTAAAGCCTGTTTAGAGGTCATAACTAAGGAAATTGAGGTTTTAAAAACCAATGATGCTAGAGCCCCCGAACCGGTTGCTAGAGTAGAGTCCCACGAACCTTATTTTATGTGTAATAGGATAGATTATATACCTAAGGATTGTCCAACCTATTTTGAGATGAAGAAAGAGTGTAATGCTTTAGGTATACCCTTTAGGAAAACATACTCACGCTACTCTAACACTTTCAATCTTGGTTGGAAGAATCACTTTAATTTTAGTTGGAGATCTGATACACAACCTTCTACCCAATTCAGTACCCAATGGAGACTGGAAGCAACTTCATCTAATGCACCACAACAATCTTTACTTTTGGAAGATGCTTTTAAGTCATTTATGCAGGTACATGCCCAGAGTGTGGAAGAGCAAGGCAAGATAAATGAACGGTTGCTAGAGGAGCAACAAGGGGTCAAAGAGGAACAAAAGGTGATAAAGAGCCAACTCACCAAGTTGACTAATTTATTGATGGTTCAAGAGCAAAGTCGTTTTCCTTCGCAGCCACAACCTAATCCAAGGGGACAACATATGGTACAAACCTCCAATCTCGACAATCAAAATGTTAAAGAGGTTAATGCTATGACTACTTGCAGTGGTAAGGAAATTGAAGGACCCATTCTACCATCAAACTTGGTTTCTTACACCATGAGCAACAAGGATGAAGCCCCCAAGGAACAAGATGCCCATAGTGATTCCATACCGGTGTCTTTCCCTCAAGCACTTCTTAAACCTAGGGAGAGAAATTCGGCATTAAAAAGTGAGATTCTTGAACAAGTTAAGCAAGTTAAAATTAACCTTCATTTTCTTCATATCATAAAACAGGTTCCCAACTATGCTAAAGTCATTAAAAATCTATGCACACTTAAGAGGAGGCACAATGTGAAGAAGACAGTATTCTTAACGGAGCAAGCAAGTGCGGTAATTGATAGCAAGACACCGCCCAAGTATAAAGATCTGGGTTGTTCTACGGTGGCTTGCCAAATTGGAACCAAAGCTTGTGGTCAAGCCTTGCTAGATTTGAGGGCTAGTGTGAATCTCATGCCCTACTCCATTTACTTGCAACTCAGTCTAGGTGAGATCAAACCGACTTTTGTAGTACTTCAACTAGCGGATTAATTGGCAAGAAAACCAAGAGGTATTGTGGAAGATGTTTTAGTGCAAATTGACAAATTCTATTATCTCGTTGACTTTTTGGCGTTAGATACCATTTCTATTGTTAACACGAAGTCAAAAATTTCTTTGATACTTGGAAGACCATTCCTTGCCATTGCTAATGCCCTCATGATCGACACTTACATAATTGATGAGCTTATTTTGGAGGATGAGTACATTAAAGATAATTCTAATTCTTTGGAATTCCTTCTTATGCTTTTGATGATTCTTCAATTTATCTCCATGCCGTTGATGTTGTTGATGTTTTTGATAAGTCACAGGGATTTATTAAGAAATCATGGCAACCATGCTTTAAGGAGTTGCCTAAAGAGAGGGAGGCACCCAAACCATCTTCCAAAGAGACACCAACGCTTAATTTAGCTCCGCTACCCAAAGGGCTCAAACATGCCTTCTTAGGCCTAGGTGATACCTTTTCGGTTATTATTTCTTCCGAACTTAGTGATATGCAATGTGATAAATTGTTGAATTTGTTAAAAAAGCATAAATATGCACTAGGTTGGACTATAGCCGACATAAAAGGTATTAGCCCTTTAATTTGTTCCCATAGGATTTATCTAATAGAAGAAGCTAACCCTCGTAGAGACCCACAAAGAATGTTAAATCCAACTATGAAAGAGGTAGTTAAGAAAGAAGTCTTAAAGCTATTAGATGCGAGAATTATATATCCAATATCCGATAGTAAGTGGATTAGTCTAACTCAAGTAGTTCCTAAAAAAGCCGGGGTGACCGTTGTAGAAAATGAAGAGGGGGTATTAGTACCAACTAAGGTAGTGACTGGGTGGTGTATGTGCATTGATTATAGGAAACTTAATTCGGTTACTCGGAAAGACCATTTTCCCCTTCCATTCATATATCAAATCTTAGAATGTGTAGCTAGTCATCCTTTCTATTGCTTTTTAGATGGGTATTCGGGATACTACCAAATAGGAATTGCCTTAGAGGATCAAGAGAAGACCACATTTACTTGTCCTTTTAGTATATTTTCTTTTCTTAGAATGCCCAAGAGCATGTGCAAGAGCTTATCTTAGCTCATCTCATTCAACTTTAGATTCTCTCACCTTTACTAATATCAATTATATTATATTACTGATATCAATCATACTATCAACACGTTCCCTTCTAGGAACCATAAATTCATACTCAACCTCGACTTGTCAACAACATTGGGGGCCTACCATGCCCTCTCAAATCAACAACTCTAACTCTAACTCTAGCGCGTCCATGTGTTATCCTCAGACTGTTCATTAAAATATAATTTATTTTAATCTTCCACTTTCTTACTTTTTATGCAGTCTACAGAATCATAAAACCTAATGCTCTAATACCAAAATTGTAACGACCCATCTCGGGTTGGCCACCCCCGAGACGGTGTCATCACATTTTGAAAATCCCAGCACGTCAATAGAAAAATTTTACATCAATTCTCAACCCTCATAAGGGGAGTTATATCAATCTGATCTTTAAACATTAGATACAAAGTAAAATGCATGAATATTTACAAATAAATTTTTATTTTCTTTTCCCATTAGTCTGAGGATGTTGACACGTACGTGACTTACAGAAAATAATTTCTTCTGAACCTCAACTCACAAAACTATTTGTCAAGCCTGCCACCTGAAATCATTGCACAATGAGGAGTGAGCTTCACAAGCTCAGTGAATTAAATTTACTAGAAGTACTCATTTGTATAAACATTCTTTTAATATTTAAATCAATTTATATCTCATACACTTGATACTAGCACTTTACTATCACTACACATGTCATCATATCCATTCTCTATCAATCTCTTTCTCTTATTTATTGGATCACCTTAAGACCACCAATTATCTCATAATTACCTCGTAATGAGGTTCACATCATAATGTCTATCATTTAGATGGTTTTTATCACTATAACTGTCTCTCTGTGAAACTCATCCATCTACAAATAAATTCACAATCACACACCACACCTCAACATTTCAATAATCTTATCACCATAATTGTCTCTCTCTATGAGACTCATTCATCTACGATTTAATTCATAATCACACACCACACATAAGCATTTCAATAATGCAAGCAATAATTAAATCAGACGCCATGCATGAATGATTATAATGGGAACGTCTTCCCACCTGTCAACGAGTTATTATTATCTTAAACCGACCCCTTCCTGGTTCTTTACAGCTTATCCCGACTGTCACGGAATTTATCTTTAGCATATATCGGTTGTCACAGTGTTCCTTTTATTTTCAGCATATACCAGTTGTCACAGTTGTTCCGTTAGACCGGCCCATTCCTGGTTCTTTTGGTTATCTTATTTAATGCATATGCACATGAACAATAATATGAAATATGCATATGAACAGTAATATAAAAACAACATAAATTAAAACATTTAAATTGGCTATCCTGATTATTCTCAAATTTATATAACTAAAATTTCACTAAATTCCTCTTATCCCAAATCACATCAAATCATCCATTAAAGCCTGCCAAGATCCACTAAATTTCATCCAAAATCACATCAAATCATCCCTCAAAGTTTGTCAATATCCACTAAAATTCATCTCCTCAAAACTCATATCAAAACATCAACAATGGCTCATCAAGAATTTATTTATCACCATCATTATTAAATCAACTTATTTTTCCAATAATATTTCTTCTAACATAATAATTTTTCTATCTGTCCAATATTCATATCATATCTATCAACCAAATATTTATTTACTACCAAGTCATACACTAATAATTAAATTCAATATTATCACTAGATATTTGATTTTTTTATTTAGACTACTTAAAGCAAATCCAACTCACCCCGTAGCTCTTAAAGCTACCCGTGGATCACCTCTTTGCATTTCTCATTTTTCTCAGAAATTTCCCCTCGTTGTAGATCGTTAACACCTGACATCGTATTTATATTAAATTTATAATTTATTCTTCAATTCGTTATAAACCAACACTTTGAAAATTCCCATTTTAAATTCAGGGAAACTTCGTAAATGTTAGAAATTCAAAAAATAAACATTATGTTATTACCTTATGTTTTTCTGATAGTTTCTTATGATTCTCTATAAAATTCCACAGTAAACTCCTTCAAAATTTTGCCCTTTCGATATTTCTTTAGGTCCCCAAGTATTTAGAGAAAACGAAAAAAATGAAAAGAGTTAAAACGAAATCGAAAAACTAAAAATGAACTTCAACATATATAAAGAAATTTTAAGGTGGTTACTATTCATGTCTCGCTGTTACACAGGCAGAAATTGAAAATTGAGGTGCAACACCTCGACTTCCATATATATATATATATATATAATTTGAAATCAACCAAAACCATCCAAAATTGATTCAGCCTTAAATCCTTCCACCTTTTTGCTACTTGTATTACAGGTGTTTAACATGCATGCCTTCTATTTACATTTGGCAGCAGTGCTGCTACGTTTTGGTGGCCATTTTTTTTTAAAGAAATATAATATATATATATTATTTTTCTTTTTCTTTTTCTTTCATTTTGTTGGACCTAGACGTCCAAAAAAAATATATTTTATTATTATTATTATTATTATTATTATTATTATTATTATTATTTCTCTTTCTTTCTTTGTATCTACGCCCCACTCATCCAATTTTTTTTTTCAAAAGAATTATTTTACTCAATAGTAACTCCTTCGCGTAAATATATTATTTTAATTTCATGTCATATTTATTAAATTACTTATTTACCCTTACTTTACGATTATAGGTATCACAATGCGTCATTAAGTTTGGTTGCCCAGTCCTTACGTGATAGTCGCACCGTCTTTTCCAGAATGCCCTTGATAAGTCGATTGCTTACCTTAACTTTATAATAACCTGAAAGACCATCAAGAAAACAATAAAAATCATGCCTTGCTGGTCTTTCCAACATCTGATCAATAAAAGGAAGTGGAAAATGATCCTTTCTAGTAGTTGAATTCAATTTCCTATAATCAATGCACATTTTCCATCCTGTAGTCATCCTAGTGGGCACTAGCTTATTCTTCTCGTTTCACACCACTATAATCCTAGACTTCTTAGGCACAACATGAACTATCCATCTACTATCTGAAATAGGGCAGATAACTCCTGCATCCAAGAGTTTTAAAATTTCTTTCTTCACTACCTCTTGTAGGTTAGGGTTTAGTCTCATTTGAACTTCTCTCACAGGTTTTGCACCGTCCTCTAAAATGATCTTATGCATACATGTAGCAGGACTAATACCCCTGATGTCACTTATACTTCATCCTATGGCTCTCCTAAGTCTGTTAAGCTCCTTTATAACTATCTTCTCTTAGGTTTGGGTCAAAGTAAATGAAATAATCATAGGATATATGTCTCCCTCTACCAGAAATATATACTTAAGGTGCTTAGGTAACTCTTTAAGTTCAAGCTTAGGTGGAGTAGTATCTTCTCTAGGTAGGGAACTTGGAAATTCTAAAGGTTTGCTAGACTCTTCTTGGGGTGACATTGGTATTGCACTATCTAACATCTCATGATACCCTTTAGTCTCATCTTCTAGTGTTTCCTCTACTCTCTCAGTTGTAAGAGCAACTTCAAGCTTGTCCTCTATTTCTGTCTGCAAATAAGTGTCATAAACAACTGAGTCCACACAATCAATAAAAGAACACTCATCGTTAGTAGAAATAGAAGAAGGAGTGGTTAAAGAATCAAACACTTTAAATTGTACAGTCTCTCCTAAGACTGTCATCATTAACCTCCCATTATGGACATCAATAATAGTCTTGGTTGTTGCCATTAATGGTCTACCAAGAAGAATTGTGTGCTCCTTGTCCTTAGATGGGGTTCCTTCTATCTCCAATACCACGAAATCCACAGGCACAATTACTTTGTTTACCTGCACCAATATATCCTCAACTATTCCCTTAAGATATTTAATTGACCTATCAGCGAGTTGGATGCTCAAAGCACATGACCGGTGATCGAAGTGTATTCAAAGAGCTAACTCTAAGAGATGGCAATCATGTCACCATTGGAGACAACACAAAAATAAAGATCATCGGGCATGAAAAAGTTGGTAATGATTTCTCAACCATTGATCATATATTGTATGTGCAAGGCCTTAAGCCAAATTTACTAAGTATTAGTCAAATATGTGACAAAGGCAACAAAGTCATATTTGAAACCTCTCATTGCCTGGTTATAGACATCAAGAGTAACAAGATCAAGTTTGTTGGCCATAGACACGAAAATGTCTCTATAGTTGATTTAAAAACCTTGCATTTGAAAAATGAAAAATGTTTTCCTGCATTTAATGAAAACCCAACATCCGTGTTCTTAAAGTACGAGTAAAGAAGTAATTTAATAAATATGACATGAAATTAAAATAATATATAAACGCGAAGGATTTAGTATTGAATAAAATAATTTTTTTGAAGAAAAAAAATTGGACGCGTGGGGACGTAGTTACAAAAAAAATGAAAAAAAAGAGTTTAAAATGTGGACAACACCTGGAGTCCAGGTGTTGTCACAAAATTGCATGTATAACATTTGACTCTGTGGCAAAAACGGTTTTGCATATATATATATATATACACACACACTTTTTACTTTACTTAATTTTTTCTTAGCAAATCTTTGGTTTCCTTACTTCTTCAATACAAACTACTCTATTTTTTTAAACACTTGGGACCAAAAGAAAGGTTGAAAGAGAAAATTTTTGAAGAGGTTTACGGGAGAATTTCATTGAGAGGCACAAGAAGCTCTAAGAAAAACAGAAGGTAATAACGTAAGTTTTATTTTTGAAATTTAACATACATGGAATTTCCCAGAATTCAAAGTGGGATTTTTCAAAGGATGTGAAGTATGGAAGAACTGAAGAATAAATTGGAAATTTTAATATAAATATTATGTCAGGTGTTGCCGATCAACGACTGGGGGAAATTGCTAAGAGAAGTTGGAAATGCAAGGAGGTGATCCACAAGTAGCCCCAAGTACTACGTGGTGAGTTAGATTTACTTTAAGTAATCTAGATAAAAATGAAATATCTAGTGATAATATTAAAATAAATTATTAGCTTATGCTTTAGCGGTAGATAAAAATTTGATTGATAGGCATGATATTAATTTTGGACATGTAGAAAATTATTATGTGAGAAATAATATTTTTGGAATTCTAAGTTGATTTCATAATAAAAGCGATAAGCGAAATTCTTGATCAGCTATGGTTGATGTTTTGATACGAATTATGAGGAGATGAAATTTAGTGGATCATGACAAGCTATAATGGATGATTTGATGTGATTTATGAGAAGAGGAATTTAGTGGAATTTCTTTCAATAATAATTTGAGAATAATCAAGATAGTCAATTTAAATATTTGAATTCGTGTTTGTTTTTATGTTATTGTTCATATGCATATTTCATATCATTGTTCATATGTATATGAATTAAATAAAAGAACCAGGAGGGGGTCGGTCTCATTGAAAAACCGTGACAGCCGATATATGCTGGAAATAAAGGAAAACTGTGGCAGCCGGTATATGCTATAAATAAATGAAAACCGTGACAGCCGGTATATGCTGGAAATAAATAGTTTGGTGAGTTGAGGTTCAAACAAAATCATTATCTGTAAGCCACATACGTGTCCACATCCTCAGACTAATGAGAAAATAAAATATAAAATTTATTTTTAAATATTCATGCATTTTACGTTTTATATTATGTGTAAGTTAATATCATATTGATGTACCTCCCCTGTTGAGGGTTCAGGATTATAGTAAAAATTTTTGTTAGTATTATTTTTATTGTTTCATATATATGTCGTGCTGAGATTTTCAAAATGTAATGACACTGTCTCGGGGGTGGCCAACACAGGATGGGTCGTTACACCCATGGCTATGGCATAGAAGGCTTGGTCATTGTTGGTATTTGTCTAAGGTTTGCACAGGTCCAATCATGGTTCAAAGATGGTTAAAGTCTAAACCAAAGGTGGAGGATTAAAGTTCAGCAAGTTAGAAGACTGCACACATGTGTGTGCATCAATTTGGAGCAAGGGAAGGCTATACGCACTAGTGTGCGCACTTTTGCACACAGGCAGAAGAGTGTGCGCACAGTAGCAGAAGGGAGCAGCATCAGGTCTGGGTGTAGCGCGCACGCCCAACACCGTACCGCCTAGCATGCACACCATCAGGTGCACACTAGCACCGCAGCGCACACGCCCAGCGCCGCACCACCCAGGAACATTGCTGCACACATAGGCAGCATGCTTTAGGACCCTCTTAAGTGTGTGTGCGCAACACCAAAATGCACAACACCAGTTGGAGAATGATAAAGGGCTAAGATTTAAAGGAGATCATGATCAAAGGGAGGAGATTGATTCACAAGAATGTCCAAGAAGTGAAAGGCTATAAAAGGGGTTTCCTAGCCTCATTTTTCAACATTATTAGAAACACATAAGTTTGTGACATTGTGAGATCAATTGTAAACACATAGAGAGAATTGTGTAAGAGTGACAAACACAAGAGGGACTCTTTGTAGTGAGGCTGGTTGTAAAAGATAGAGAAGTCTAGATTAGATAGAGAGCATTGTTAGTTCTCATCTTCTTCCTTTATTCTCTTCTTGTTTCTTCAAGAACTTGATTTCTTGAAGGGGATTGCTGTAACTTGTAAGAACCATTTGAGATAGTGCAGAGAGTTCAGAGGAACTCATGGGGACGTAGGCACATTGCCGAACCTCGATAACAAATTGCTTGTCTTCTTTCTTTCTTTGATTTTCTGTTCTTGTGTTGGATTGTTGTATTTCTTTCTACAAGTCATTCTAGACTTGGGTGTTTGGAAGACCACCACCTGGGCATCTTGTCAAGGTGATTTCCAACAGTCACGTGAATATGGATTTGCTTAAAATCATTTCAAGAAAAGAATTAGTCATTAGACTTCCGAAAATCAAATTTGAGAAAAACAAGCTGTGTGATGCTTGTCAAATAGGAAAACAAACTAGAATTTCTTTTAAATCAAAAAATGTAGTCTCAACTACTAGACCATCAAAATTTTTTCATATGGACTTATTTGGTCTAATAAGTACCATTAGTCTAGGTGGCCATCAATATGCTATTGTTATTGTTGATGACTATTCAAGATATACCTTTGTTATTTTTATTGCTTAAAAAGGATTTGAAAACTTTTGTAAAAAGTTTCAAAATGAAAAATGAATTTGTATTTCAAGTATTAGAAGTGATCATGGAAAAGAATTTGAAAATCAAAGCTTTTCAAAATTTTGTGATGAAAATGAAATTGATCATAACTTTTTCAGTTCCTAGAACTCCTCAACAAAATAGAGTTGTTGAGAGGAAAAATAGAGTTCTAGAAGAATTTGAAAGAACAATTCTTTGTGAAAATAGCTTGCCAAAATACTTTTGGGCGGAAGCCGTAAACACCTCTTGCTATATTTTAAACAAAGTTTAATTAGGCCTATGCTTAACAAAACTCCATATGAATTATGGAAAGGCAGAAAGCCTAATACCTGATATTTTCGTGCTTTTGGTTGTAAATGCTTTATTCTAAATAAAAATAAAACTAACATGGGTAAATTTGACTCAAAGACCGATGAGGGGGTATTCTTAGGATACTCAACCTCTAGTAAAGCTTATAGAGTCTTTAATAAA
The DNA here is from genome assembly GCA_023935145.1 of Bretschneidera sinensis. Lineage (NCBI taxonomy): Eukaryota > Viridiplantae > Streptophyta > Magnoliopsida > Brassicales > Akaniaceae > Bretschneidera > Bretschneidera sinensis. The sequence continues at coordinate 99,099,033 of CM043701.1, read as the reverse complement.
AGAACACTAGTTGTAGAAGAATCTGTACATGTGGCATTTGATGAGTCTAACCCAATTAGTAGTATAGTAGTTTCTTTCAATGATGATGAAGATTTCATTCTAAGAACGAAAATGCCTACTCCTATTATTGACCCAAAGGAGAGCCCACCTCAAACAAGTTAAGATGTAGAAGTGCTCAATCCCGATCAATCATCTACAAGTCAACAAGAGGATAGTCTTTCCAAAGATTGGAGGTATGTAAATTATCACCAAATCGATCAAATGATTGGTGATCCTTCACAAGGGGTAAGAACTCATTCCTCTATTAGAAATATTTGCAATTGTGTAACCTATTTATCTCAAATAGAACCTAAAACATTTGTAGAAGCCGATAAGGATGTTGATTGGATAAATGCTATGCAAGAAGAAATAAATCAATTTGAAAGAAACAATGTATGGAATCTAGTTCCTAGACCAAAGAATCATACTATAATAGGAACTAAATGAGTATTTAGAAATAAGATGGATGAAAATGGAATAGTAACTAGGAACAAGGCTAGACTAGTTGCTAAGGGATATAATCAAGAAGAAGGAATAGACTTTGATGAGTCCTATGTCCCCGTAGCTAGATTAGAAGCTATTCGAATGTTATTAGCCTTTGCATGCTTTAACAAGTTTAAATTATTTCAAATTGATGTAAAAAGTGCTTTTTTAAATGGCTTTATAGAAAAAGAAGTGTATGTTGAGCAATTTCTTGGATTTGAAAATCTTAGTCTTCCAAATCATGTCCATAAGCTTTCTAAAGCTCTATATAGTTTGAAGCAAGCTCCAAGAGCATGGTATGAAAGACTAAGTAAGTTTTTGATTGAAAATAATTTTACAAGGGGAAAAATAGACATAACCCTCTTCACAAAAACTCATAAAAATGACACACTACTAGTCCAAATGTATGTTGAAGAGTTTGCTAAGTGCATGCAAGGTGAATTTGAAATGAGCATGATGGGAAAACTTACCTACTCTCTTGGACTTCAAATAAAACAATTGAAAGGAGGCATCTTCATCAGTCAATCAAAATACACCGAGGACCTATTAAAGAGGTTCGGGATGGAAAGCTCAAAGTCAATGGCACTCCAATAAGCACTTCTACAAAACTTGACCTTGATGAATGAGGTAAGTGTGTAAATACTAAAACTTATAGAAGCATGATAGGAGCTCTACTTTATTTAACTATAACTAGACCTGATATAATATTCAGTGTATGCATGTATGCTAGATTTTAAGCTAATCCTAAGGAATCACATGTGATTGCAGTGAAAAGAATTCTTAGATATCTACAAGGGACTCAAAACCTAGGATTATGGTACTCTAGATATTCATCTTTTGAGCTTGTAAGATATTCAGATGCTGATTTTGCGGGGTGTTAGCTAGATAGAAATTCACTAGTGGAACATGCCAATTCTTAGGTGCAATGCTAACCTCTTAGTTTTCCAAGAAACAAAACTTGATTGCGCTATCAACCGCCGAGGCAGAATACATAGCATCCGGAAGTTGTTGTGCACAAGAGTTGTTGATGAAACAACAACTAGAAGACTATGGCATGAACTTTAAAGATATTTCAATTCATTGTGATAACACCAGTACTATCAACTTAACCAAAACCCCTATTCAATAATCTAGAACCAAACACAATGATATTAGACATCATTTCATAATAAATCATGCTAAAAAAGGTGATATAAGACTAGAATTCATTCCTTCAGAAGATCAAATAGCTGATATTCTTACAAAACCCTTAAATGAAGTTAGTTTTTGTAAGATTAGACTGTTAATGGAATTAGTAGACTATGATATATTGGTTTTTTGATTCATCAATTTTCATCATATGCATATTTGACATCTAGTGAATGAGTATCAAACCTTATTTAATATTTCCCTCACTCCAGATGGCATAAATAAACAAATTTCGTGCTAAAACTCTAAGCTAGAACTTTTTTTAAGGGTCTAATCGATTGGTAAGATGACCCCAGTCAACTGGAAATACACTACCTTTTCAACCAGTCGGCTAGTCTGAGTACCCAGTCGATTGGTAGCACAAGATCCTATTTGGAGCCAAAATTTGAAATTCTGGTAACCACCCAATCGATTGATATGGCTGACCCAGTCGACTGGTGTCCCGACCAAGTCGACTAGCATGTCAAAAATTCCCAAATTATAAATAGTCGATTGGTATCACGATTGGTATCACGATTCTATAAATAGTCACTTCAGTTTTTCAAAAATTTCACGCCATTTTCAAAACCCTGAAGCTTTCTCTCTCAAGAAAATATTTGATTTCTGTCCATAATCTCACAAAAACAATCCATAGAAACCTTAATCTCATTCCTCATCCCCTTCATTTCAACTTTCCACGATTGAAAATTCTGTTTTTTCCAAAAATCTCTCAAATCTCCCTAAAAACACCTTTTTTCAAAATGTCTGAGAGAATCCGGATCAAAACCACCATTGGAGGACCTCAGGTACCTACAAGGCCACAGTCCAAGAAATCCACGGCACTAGATGCCAAAAGAAAAGGCTTGGCAGGTTCCTCAAGCAAAAAGGTGAGGACTGAGCTCCACGACTCACTCTTCTGGAGTCTAATAGCCAAATAGAGGTATAATTCTGTCATTCAACACAAAAAGATCATGATGGATAGATTCGTTGACTTTGATTCTATCCGTCATGCAAATTTTGACATTTTACCTCCTTTCGAGGCAAGGCACTTGACAACACTTGTCAAGATTCACCAAAAGTACTACCCACGGCTCATTCACCAATTCTACGCAAATTTGGTCAAGCCTAGTCCATTGGCTCTTTATTTTAGAACCAATATGATGGTCGTGGAGTTTGAGGTGAACACTGACCTCTTTATGAGCATTTTGAGGATCCCAATGGGAGGAATCCAATAGAGTCTAGACGGATGGCCGGACAACTTCAATTATGAGGAGGCATGCCAAATCATTAGGGGAGACCCTAAATACATCTTTTGGCCCACTACATTTCACACATGTAGTGAAATGCCCCTCGATTCGAAGCTGTTTAACCTCATCGTGAGTTGGACCATCCATCCACGACTTGGGAGTTGAGGTTATTTCTCGAAGATAGACATTGTATTGATTTGGTGTTTCAAAACTGAACACCACTTCAATATCTACCCCTATTGCTCACCAACATGATAAACTGTGAAGCTAGTGACTCTGGGTGCCTTCCCTACGGGATGCTCATCACTCTTATCCTACAACACTTATGTGTCCCTCTACCTGCCTTTGAGGCTTAAGACATTGGTCCCAAGGAAATCATCAACGTCTCTTCTCTGAAAAATATGGGATGCACGATTTGAGATAGGATGATATACTTTAAGGCAGGGAGGAACATACAGATTGGTGATGGTGACGACAGCAGCGAGAAGGATGAGGAGGTTCATGGTGATGTAGCCTATACTACTATGATGGATACTAATGAACGAGCACCCAGTCCACATCATGGTGGTTCTAATGCTAATCAAGCTAGTTATGTTGATCTACTATAGGCTATTTTGAGCCCCCAGTTATCCATGTAGTCCGAATTCCAGAGCTTGAGCTCTTTTGTTGATTCCATGTACTGTGACCTCCGTACACTTTGAGATGATTTCGAGCTGTATTGAGAGCACACAAGGGCTCTTAGGTTGAGCTTTAAGATCTTATTCGAGATAGCTCTGATTCCCCTGCTCACTGAGCTTCCTATTTTATCCCTTTTCTTGCATATATATCTCTTAGATGATCTTAGCACGAACATTTAATACTTTATCATACATTTTTTTGTTATTGTACTTGATGTTTGGCTTCTAGTAGCCTGTAATGATGGATGCTTGTATATATTTGACTATTTTTCATTTATCTACCTTATGGTTCATAGACTTGCCTTACTTTTAAGCTATATGATTACTTTGTTTAAGCCATTTGTACTTCGCAATATGCTTTAACTACTTATGCTAGTGTGGAAACTTCCGGTTCTTCTCGATAAGTCTTCCTAACTCTGAATAATGCCTAGTTTTGGCACACAAGTTTGTTTTTACATCATCTTTATGTTTTTGTTATCCATGTTGATTATTTTTCATGTTTTCACCCCTTTTTCTGCTATTGTCAAAACGGGAGAGAAAAAAAGAAAAATCAATATAAATTTAGAATATAGCATAAATTTAGGGGGAGCTTTACTCCAATCATTTGACAAATGTATTATAGAAAGGTATGCTTGGCTGAGTTAAGATAACTATTTATAAATGGCATTTTGAATGTTTAACAAGTTGGCTTTTATCCGAAAAACAGAGGAGACTCTCCCCAAATTTTTCTAAAATCCAATACTTAACTTTTAAAAACAGTTTTTCTCTCATTAGCTTTGTCATCATAAAAAGGGGGGAGATTGTTGACCCTTATTTGATTTTAATAATGACAAAACACTACTCTAATTGTACTAATAGTTTTATCTAAGTGTTTAAGCGGATAAAGCTTTCAGCGAAGAAACAAGATGCAAGAACTTAACCAGTTTCAGATGCCAAGACGAGATAAAAAAATATAGAATAGGCATCAAAGTATTGAAAACAACTGTAAATCTCTCATGTTCAAATATGTAGCTTGATTTATGGCTCATTTTACAAAATATTTTGACAAAACTATTAATATAAATGTTTCCAACTCAAAAACAGTTTTGAAACTTGAAAAACTGGGTTGAAGAGCAACCCAGTCGACTGGCTCATTATACCAGTCGACTGGGGTATGGGACAGAAGGTCCCCAGTCGACTAGTGTCCAACACCTTGGCAACTGGGACAATGAGTTCCCAGTTGAATGGTGCTTAGCACCTAGTCGACTGGTACTCTCCCACAGCCTAAAAGTGAGATTTCTCACTTGACACAGTCGACTGGTACAAAGACTCAGTCGACTGGTAATTCAAAAATATAACCGTTTGAGACGCGGGACTTGAGCATTTAATGCACCTGATGAGTGCCAAATATTGCATATTTTGGCTCCTTAATTTAAATTTGTTAATTCTTTAGTTGTGTCCTAATCTGATATTTGTGTTAGTTCTATGATTTTTAATGTTTTATAGGATTGCAAAGGAAATTGAGGATTTAACGTGAAAAAAATGCAAAAGCTGGAATCTACTGTTGCGATCGAGCACAGGAGACCTGTGATCTAGTGCAATAGTGCTCAAGTATTTATTTATATGTTTAGCTTAGGAATTTGTTACTTTGAGTTGTTTTTTTGTTGTTTTACAGGTTTACAAGCACTTTGAAAAGAGTTTCATTAAATTGTCAGAATTGTCCGTACAGATCAGTCATTTTTGCAGATTAAACTGTATTGATTCAGGAAGAACCAGGAGATGAACCATATATGCTTAGAAAGATCCAGATGTCTATTTTCTGGAGAATTTAATGGCTCGTAAATATGATTTTTCTAGAGAAAGTTATGTCAGTTTTAGTAGACAAAGGTCAGGCTGTGCGTGATTTTAGCGTGGCAAAAGTGATTTTTGCGGATTAAACTGTAATGATTTAGGAAGAAACATGAGATAAGCCATATATGATTGGAAAGATCTAGATGTCTATTTTCTAAAGAATTTTATGGCTCATAAATATGATTTTTCTAGAGAAAGTTATGCCAGTTTAGTAGACAAAGGTCAGGTTATACATGATTTTAGAGTGGACAGAAGTTTTGAAGGGCATGTGAAGGCTTAAATCCCATATTCCACATCAGTTGGAAACACATTCTACATATCACATCCCACATTGGTTGGAAACATATTGCATTCATGAAGTTTCCCTATAAAAGCTCCATTTCACTTCATCTTCATGAGGAATCAGTGTGCAATTTGAAAGGCGTTGTTACCAAGGGGGAAAGTGCCGCCCAGCAGCTGCGAGTGGAATTTCTCTATCCATGTATTATCAGTATATATTTATTTCTTTTTAGTTTTAAATTTTAATGTCTAGCACTTTAATTGTGAAATTTATTTTCATAATCATGAGAGGCTAAAACCTTCATCTATGGTTGAAGATGAAGCCTCACCATTGATTAGTATTATATTTTCATATATGCTATTCCGACATTTTTGTATTGATGTTCTATTTTAATTCAATTGTTTGAGTAAATTCTTATGATTGATCGTTTTGTTTATAAATTATTCAATTGGATATTCCATGTGTTTCATCTGACGGATACAGTGAATCATCCAAAGTAAATCGGATATCCATTGTGATTCTAAAGTAAATGGATACATTGGATGATTTGGTTTAATTAGGGTATTCGTTGTGATTTGTATATCGATGGATTCATGGAATCATTTGATAAATTCCTTTTATATAGAACATGCATAGGATGGAATTTCTTATTGGTTGTAGGAAAAAAGTTAAGAAAATATATGCTTTAATTTGGTGGGGTGGATTCACAAACCTTAGTGTTTTTATCATTTGCTTTAACCCAATTTAGTTTAGTTTATATTCTTTGCACAACACAGTTCAAAATTTGGAGCTAGGTTAAAATAGGTTTAGTTTACATAAAAATCTATTTTCACGACGCAATTCCCTGTGGATTTGACCTCGTACTTGCACACACTATATTGCAAACGACTCGTGCGCTTGTGAGTAATTTAAAACTCACAACAAGTTTTTGGTGCCATTGTCGGGGAGTCGTTTTGTTTGTCAAAATTATATTTTTGTCTGAATTGATTTTATTTTTCTACTAGTTTAGTTAACATTTTTGTTTTATTTTTATTTTTGCAATTTTATTCTAATGTATTTGTTTCTATTTGCAATTGCCCATAAAGAATAGAAAAATAAATATATAAAAAAAAATTGCCAATTTTTGCTGGCCCATTTTGTGAGTATTGTGTTTTCTGTTTTTACATCTATTTTATTTTATTTATTTTATTGTTATTTGTTATTTATATTTTATTTTGTTCTTTTGTTTCTACTAGTTAGTTTATTTATTGCTTTTTTGTGTGGTGTATGCTTGGTCGGAGATCCCTAAACTTAGAGTTGATACCTTTAGATCTCGAAACAGAAATAACTCTTAGGAGAAATAAGAGAGCACTTGTTGATATAGAGACGATTGAGATGAGGGGCAATTTAAGGAATGCAAATCAACCGGAGAATGTAGAGCAACCTAGAGCTTAGAACGTGGACTTCACTACATCCCTTGGGGATTTGTTCGCACCCGTTGTGACTAACTCTCCTTCTTATTTAGTGTTGCCACCAACCAATGCTATCCATTTTGATCTAAAGCCATAGTCATTGTAGGACACCCTCAAGGATTTCATGAAGATAACCGACCAGTCCATCAATGCAGCTAATACATTCAATGTTGATAGCTGTTCCATCTGTGCTAGTCCTATGCATTTAGCACATAATTGTCCATCTATGCCGGCTTTTTCCGAGTATCCCATGAAACAAGTGAATGCTTTCAATGACTATCGGAAGCAATCTAATAGATCTTACTCAGAGACTTACAATCCAGGGTGGCGGAACCACCCTAATTTTTCATGGAAGCAAAACTAACCGATGAATCAGGGAGGAGCCCATCATCATGCTCACAATCAATACCCTCCCAGATTTTCTCCACCCTATCCAAGTCATGGTCGCTCAGCCCATCTAGCACCATCACCCGCTTACTAAGCTCCCACTCAAGCGCTAGTGTCAGTTTCACAGTCATTGGAGGAAACCCTCAAGGATTTCATGAAGATGATTAGCCAATCCATCAGCGAAGTAAGGAGTGCGACAATAGTAAACACCCAAGCGATTGCCAAGCTAGAGAGTCAAATGGGTCAAATCGCAAGTCACATAGGTGAAGGAGATAAGGGAAAGTTCCCCAGTCAACCTGTGCCCAACCTGAAGGAACAATTTGCGGTTGAAAATTCATCAACTCCTACACACGGGCAGGAACAAGTGCAATCGATTGTCACATTAAGGTCTGGGAGACAAATGGACAATCAAGTGTAAGAGAACCCTGCTATGCAGCAAGGGCAAGAAAATGGCAACAAGGAGAAAAGAGATGTTGAGCCATCTACAACCACACCTACTATTAAGGATCTTCCTAGGTCGTTTGTACCTAAAGTGCTTACCCTTAAAGATTACTAGCGCCTAAGAAAGGAGGAAAGTCTGTTGACATTCTGGAGGCATACTTTGCTTAGTTTGGAGAGGATTTAGAGTTGGATAAGTTACTTGAGCAAGCGAATGCCATTTTGGAGTCTACTCTTCGGGAGAGCAGTGAGACGGAGGAAACTGCAGCACGTGAGCCCCCCCACAAGGAACTTAAGCCTTTTACTGGATAATCTTAAGTATAAGTTCCTAGGTCTAGCAGATTCTTTACCTGTGATTATAGTTTCAGATTTGGTTGATGCTCAAGAGGAGAAATTATTGGACGTTTTAAGATAGCATAAGGAAGCTATCGGCTGGACTATTAAGGATATCAAGGGGATCAGCCCCTCAGTGGTGATGCACAAGATACATTTGGAGGAGAATGCCAAGCCATCGAGGGAGCCACAGAGAAGGCTCTACCCTGCTATGCAAGAGGTTGTGAGGGTTGAAGTGATAAAGTTGTTGGATGCAGGGATCATTTATCCAATCTCTGATAGCAAGTGGGTGAGCCCAATTCATTTCGTGTCCAAGCGGGCTGGATTGACGATAGTGAAGAATAAGGACAACGAGTTGGGGCCAACTCATATTCAATCAGAATGGAGAGTGTGTCTAGACTACCATAAGTTGAATGCTGCCACAAGGAAGGATCATTTTCCACTCCCATTTATTGATCAGATGGTGGAGCGCTTAGTTGGGCACAATTACTATTGCTGAGTCTAGCTGAAGACGTTAGACTTAGCGCTCATGGGATGCACCCCACAACATATCCTTTATGTTTTTATTATTTTACATATTTCTTGTTAGTGTTTATTTCTAATATTTTTTGTTTTCTAGTCTTTATTTTTCAAGATAACGCGTACTTCAGTTCAAGTTTAGGGGTATGCTATGAGCCATGCCAGTCTAGCTAGTTCTCTATCTCCCAGGTCAGCTCTTTTTATATTATTCACACATTGAGGACAATGTATAATTTAAGTTTGGGGGTATAGGAGACACATTACACACACTTTGTCCCGATTTTTTTATATATTATTAAAAAGATAAATGCATGTTCATGATTATTTTGAAATTTTGGTTGATCTAAACAAATACCATGATTTGATTTCATTAGTGAGCTTAAAATTTTGAACACATGATCTGGTAATAAAGTTTTAAAGTTTAGTTACTTACTTTAGGCATTTAAGAATTCATATGTTTGATCTAATCTGACACGAGCACATTAGCACATAATTGTGTGAGGTATGACATGTGATTTTCATGTGTATGTTTCCATGGCTAACTGAAACTAGATGACCTGTTGGATGAACACTTTGGCATAGACAAATAAAAAAAAGAGGATGATCATTAATAAACTTTCTACTGAGTAACTGGACCTTTTGCCTCAGTAAGCAGTGAGTGTTCACTTTAAAAGGTGGGAATATTGCTCATAATGATCATTGATAAACTTTTCGCTGAGTAACTGGACCTCTTGCCTCAGTAAGCAGTGAGTGTTCACGTCAAAATGTGAGAATTTTGCTTGGTAGCATTAAGGCCAGTTTAGTTTCGTAGCCTTTTTTACTCGAGTTAGTAAGTCCTTAGGGCTGTCTTTACACCTAATGCCCTAAAACCATCTGGTTTGGGAGTCATTAACTCAACACTCGTTACATGGGTCAATTAGAAAGCTTAAGAGAACTAAACATGACGAACCTCATAATAAAATAAAGAAGGAAATAAAACTATGTTATTGTTGTTCATTCCGATGAGAAATTCGGTGAATCTTGAGACATGAAGACATTACACATTGAAGTTATTTGGAAGCTTCATTTTTATATGCTAGTTCACTGTACACTGATTCGAGCTTGTGATGTCTTATCCGACCTTTTGTAAGTAATTAGATTTTAAAATTCCTATTCATTATGAAGATGGTTTTATATTTTAAGTTTGCTCATGAATTAATATCATGGTTTTGTGTGCTACTTAAATTTTTGGATACCATGAATGATGGATTTATCTTCGTGGTCTTTGTTTTTTATTTAGTTATTTTTTTATTTTGTTTTGCTAAGGGACTAGCAAAATTTAAGTTTGGGGGTATTTGATGAGTGCCAAATATTGCATATTTTGGCTCTTTAATTTAAATTTGTTAATTCTTTAGTTGTGTCATAATATGATATTTTGTGTTAGTTATATGATTTTTAATGTTTTATAGGATTGCAAAGGAAATTGGAGATTTAATGTGAAAAAAATGCAAAAGCTGGAATCTGCTGTTGCAATCAAGCACAGGAGACCTGTGATCGAGTGCAACAGCACTCAAGTATTTATTTATATGTTTAGCTTAAGAATTTACTTTGAGTTGTTTTTTCGTTGTTTTACATGTTTACAAGCACTTGGAAAATGAGTTTCACTAAATTGCCAGAATTACCCATACAGATCAGTCATTTTTGTGGATTAAACTGTATTGATTCAGGAAGAACTAGGAGATGAGCCATATATGCTTGGAAAGATCCAGATGTCTATTTTCTGGTAAATTTATGACTCGTAAATATGATTTTTCTAGAGAAAATTATAGTAGTTTTAGTAGACAAAAGTCAGGCTATGCGTGATTTCAGCGTGGTAGAAGTGATTTTTGTGGATTAAAATGTAATGATTCAGGAAAAAACAGGAGATGAGCCATATATGATTGGAAAGGTCCGGATGTCTATTTTCTGGAAATTTTACGGCTCGTAAATATGATTTTCTAGAGAAAGTTATGACAGTTTTAGTAGACAAATGTCAGGTTGTGCATGATTTCAGCATAGGTAGAAGTTTTGAAGGGCATGTGAAGGCTTAAATCCCACATCCCACATCGGTTGGAAACATATTCTACATCCCACATCCCACATCGGTTGGAAACACATTGCACTCATGGAGTTTCCCTATAAAAACCCCATTTCACTTCATCTTCAGGAGGAATCGGTGTGCAATCTGGAAGGCATTGCTACTAAGGGGGGAAAGCGCCGCACAACATCTACGAGTGGAATTTCTCTATCCATATACTATCAGTTTTAATTTATTTATTTATAGATTTAAAGTTTAATATTTAGCACTTTAATTGTGAAATTTATTTTCATAATCATGAGAGGCTAAAACCTTTATCTAAGGTTGAAGATGAAGCCTCGCCATTAATTAACATTATATTTTCATATATGTTATTCCGACATTTTTGTATTGATGTTCTATTTCAATTCAATTGTTTGAGTAAATTCTTATGATTGATTGTTTTGTTTATAAATTATTCAATTGGATATTTCATATGTTTCATCTGACAGATACATCGAATCATCCAAAGTAAATCGGATATCCGTTGTGATTCTAAAGTAAACGGATACATTAGATGATTTGGTTTAATTAGGGTATTCATTGTGATTTGTATATTGATGGATTCATGGAATCATTTGATAAATTCCTTTTATATAAAGCATGCATAGGATGTAATTGCTTGTCGGTTGTAGGAACGAAGTAAAGAAAATATATGCTTTAATTTGGTGGGGTGGATTCAGAAACCTTAGTGTTTGTTTTAAGTCAGTTTAGTTTAGTTTATATTCTTTGCACAACACTGTTCAAAATTTGGAACTAGGTTAAGATAGGTTTAGTTTAGATAAAAATCTATTTTCACGATACAATTCCCTGTGGATTCGACCTCGCACTTGCACACACTATATTGCAAACGACTCGTGCGCTTGTGAGTAATTTAAAACTCACAACAGCACCAAACCTACCAAGTCAGTGTCTAACAACCATATTGATTCAAAGCTATATAAACTCACTTCAATGAGCATTTAAAACAAGAAGAGATCACATTTAATTCACAAGTTTGCTCATTAATTCTAAAAAGCTTTAAAAAATTTATTGTTGAGCCATTCTTCAAGCTTATTCTTGAATGAGAGATATTGTTCATTTGTAAAAGCATTTATTGCTATCTCTCTACCATTTACTTTACAACAAATCTCATTTATTGTAAAGGGGAAAGAGTTGTAATAACTCTTAGGGTGTTTAGGATTAAACACTTCTTTGTAACTTCCGTGAGGAAGGGATTAGCTTCCGTGAGGAAGGGATTAGTTGTAAGGTTTGTACAACACTTGTGAAGTTGTATGACTAAAAGTTTTAGTAGATTACTTCAAGAAGGTTCCTTGAAGAGAGTGGACCTAGGGTCGGAAGGAATTCGATATTGCCGAACCACTATAAACTAAGTTTGCACTTTCTCTTCTTTAAACTCTTTTACTTAAAACACATTACTTGTTTGTATGGTTGTGCATTTAACTGTTTTTATAAACTTGCAGGTAATTTGTAAAAAATTTTAAAAATCAAATTCAGCCCCCACTTGGGTTAGAACCTCAGTTTATAATATGTATATTTCATATCATTGTTCATATGCATATGCATGAAATAAAAGAACCAGGAGGGGGTCGATCTAAATGAAAAACCGTGACAACTGGTATATGCTGAAAATAAATGAAAACCGTGACAGCCGGTATATGCTGGAAATAAATGAAAAACGTAACAGTTGGTATATGCTGGAAATAAATGAAAACCATGATAGCTGGCATATACTAGAAATAAAAGAACCGAGAGGAGGCCAGTCTAAATGAAATAAAAGAACCGAGAAGGCAGCCAGTCTAAGATAAAAACATGTCGACATGTGGGAAGACATTCCCTAATAATAATTCATGCATTGTATCTGTTTTAAATATTGATTGTATTATTGAAATGCTTAAATGTTGCTTGTTATGGAAAATTTATTTATAAATGAATTAGTCTCACAGAGAGACAGTTATGGTGAGAAAGAAAGATTGAAGTATGATATGATAAGAACTATCTAAATGGTAGACTATATGTTGTGAACTTCATAACAAGGTAATTATGAAATAATTACTGGTCTTAAGGTGAATAAATATATAAGAATAAGAGATTGATAGAGAATAGGGCTTATGATATGTGTAGTGATAGTAAAATGCTATTATCAAGTTATATGAGATATAAATGATTAAATATTAAAAGACTACTTATACAAATTGAATACTTCTGATAAATTTAATTCACTAAGCTTGTGAAGCTTATCCCTTGATGTTAAATAATTTCAGGCAGCAGACAAGACAGATAGTTGGTGAGCTGAGATTCAGACAGATTCATTATCTGTAAGCCACGTGGTCCACATCCTTAGATTAATGAAAAAAATATATATTTGTAAATATTCATGTATATTACGTTGTATATAATGTTTAAATTGAGATCTGGATGATGTATCTCCCCTGTTAAGGGTTGAGGATTGATGTAAATAATTACAGTTGATAAATTTTTATTGTTGCATATATGTGTTGTGCTGGGATTTTCAAAATGCGATGACACCATCTCGGGGGTGGCCAACTCGGGATGGGTTGTTACAATTTTGGTATCAGAGTATTAGGTTTTATTATTCTGTAGACTGCATAAGAACTTAAAGAAGTGGAATATCTAAATAAACTATATTATAATATAGTGTCTGAGGATGACACGTGGACATACTAGAGCTAGAGGTAGAGTTCTGAATCAGAAGGAACGTTGTAGACCCCCAATATTTAGAAGAGCTGAAGCAGAGGGGGAGGTTAAGTCTATGGTTCTTACAAGCGAACATATTGATAGTGCAGCCGGTACTAGTAGAGTTAGGAGAGAATATGAGGTTAGGAGGGATGAATTGAGAGAAGCTCTTGATCGTGCTATAGAGAGGATGAATGCAGCTGAAGAAAGGGCTGATAATTTGCAAAGGAGATTTGAGGAGAGGGGTAGAATGGAACCTGATGTGGTGAGACAAGAGGTTCATGAGGGAGAAGGTGTGTTTGCACATGAGATGCAAGGTGATTGTTTTATGAGATTTCTTAAATTTAAACCCCAGTCTTTTAGAGGATCTGTAAATCTTGTAGAAGCTGAGCAGTGGATTAGACATGTCGAAAAATATTTTGAGGTCTTACCAGTGACAGATAGACAGAAGGTTGCTTTTGCTTCATTTATGTTGGAAGGTGAGGCTTCTCAATGATGGGAGGATATTTTGTCCAGGGTAAGCACATAGGTAGAACAACCTTTAACTTAGAGTGAGTTTAAGGATGAGTTCTTTGCGAAGTATTTTCTAGATACCTTTCAGGCACAACAAGAGAAAGATTTTATTCATCTAATGCACGGTACTTTATCGGTGTCTGAATAAGATAGTAGATTCATAGCCCTATCAAGGTTTTTACCTGAATTAGTGAATACGGAGGAGAGAAAATGTAAGAGATTTTTAGATGGATTACACTATGACATTCAGACTAAACTCTCTAATATGGGAATTGGAAATTATACTATATTGGTGGATAAAGCATTACAAATTAAGAAGGATTTGATGGAGTTTAGAGGTAGGAGGGAGTGGCTGAAGAGGTCTAGATTTGAGGAACCTAGAAGTAGTGGCAGTATGAGTGTGCAAGGTGGGAGACCACCCCAGAGAGGGCGTTCCTTGTCACAAGGACCTGTAGTACAGAGTCAGAGGTAAGCAGGATCTGTTGCTTCTGTCGCTCAGAGTAATACTGGTGGGGCCCTTAGGTTCGAGAGACAGGTTATAGGAAGTGGGAGTTATAGTAGAGGAGTAAATATGCCACCAAGGGGAGGTGGTAATCTGATGTATGATCGAGAGCTAAGGGTTTGTTTAAGATGTAATCAGATGGGGTATTTGTCTCGGAATTGCCCTACACAGATATTCTTTATATGTGGTGAGGGAAGACATAGTGCTATAAATTGTCCAATGGGGAAATCTACTAACGTAGATATTGGAAGTGTTGGGAGAAGACCAATGGAGAGAGATGGTGGATCAAGGAGTGTGTTGGGCAGAGGTCGAGGATCACTAGCTAAAAGAGGATGTGGTAGCCAATTATAGTCCAGAGACAGTAGTGTCTATGCATTGACCCAGCAGGATGCATAAGCCACTCTTGATATTGTTATAGGTATGGTGTCTATCCTTGATAGACCTGCTAGATTATTGATTGATCCTGGTACAACCTATTCTTTCACATCCAGTGTTTATATTAAATCTATTGATCTTAGTGCTAGTTCTTTGATGCATACCATTGTTGTTGAGGTTTCTACTGGGGATAGGGTTATTATCAGGACAATTTATCGAAGTTATGTGATTTATTACCTTTAGATATGACATATTTTGATCTAATTCTGGGGATGAATTAGTTATCTGCATATCATGCTTGGGTAGATTATTTTAGGAAGAATGTGGTGTTCAAGATACCTGGACAGGAAGAGTTTAATTTTCAGGGAGAATGTAAGATACTTTCTAACTGTCTTATTTTTGCCTTAACTGCCAGTAAATAGTTGAAGAAGGGTTATGAGGGGTATTTGGCATATGTGGTGTATCTAGCAAGGAGAGTTAGAAGTTAGAAGAAATCTTGGTAGTAAAATATTTTTCTGATGTATTCTCTAAAGAGTTGTTTGGTTTGTCACCTAATAGGGAGATTGAGTTTTCTATTGAGGTGATTCCAAGATCAGCACCCATACTATAACACCTTATAGAATGGCACTAGCTGAATTGAGAGAGTTGAAAGTTCAGCTTCATGAGTTGTTAGATAAATAGTTTATTCGACCTAGTATGTCACCTTGGGGAGCCCCTGTATTGTTTATCAAGAAAAAAATGGTACAATGAGATTGTGTATGGATTATAGATAGTTGAATAAGATCACCATCAAGAATAGATATCTTTTGCCAAGGATAAATGATTTGTTCGAATAGTTACAGGGAGCTAGGGTGCTTTCTAAGATAGACTTGAGATCAAGTTATCATCAATTGAGGATAAAGGGGGGGATGTGCTTAAGACTGCTTTTAGGACACGTTATGGCCATCATAAATTCCTGGTCGTGCCATTTGTGTTGACTAATGCTCTTGCAGCATTTATGGATCTAATGAATTGGGAATTTAAACCATTCTTGGATAGATTTGTGATTGTGTTTATTGATGATATTCTGGTATATTCCAAGAATGAAGATAAGCATATGCAGCATTTAGATATAGTGTTGGAAATTCTTGTGAGAGAGAAATTATATGCAAAGTTCTCTAAGTGTGAGTTTTGGTTGAGTGAAATATCTTTCTTGGGGCATGTTCTGTCAGGAGAGAGAATAGTAGTTGACCCACAGAAAGTATAAGCAGTGTTGAATTAGGAAAGACCCACTGGTGTAATTGAAGTTAGAAGCTTTTTCGGGTTGGCTGGTTATTATAGGAGATTCATCCAAATTTTTTTTATGATTGTTGGGCCATTGACTAGATTGACCAAGAAAGACGTGAAGTTTAGGTGGTCAGAGGAATGTGAGAGAAGTTTTCAGCTGTTGAAAGAAAAATTGACTACTGTCACGGTATTAATGCTTTTTTCTGGTGATGAAGCATTTATGGTATATAGTGATGCGTCACATCAGAGATTGAGATGTGTGTTGATACAACATGGGAGAGTTATAGCTTATGTATCCAAGCAATTGAAGAACCATGAGAGGAATTACCCGACCCATGATTTAGAATTGGCTGTCATAGTTTTTGCTTTGAAGATTTGGAGACATCATCTATATGGACCCAATTATGAAATTTTTACTGATCATAAAAGCTTGACACATTTCTGACCCAGAAAGAGTTGAATTTGAGGCAGAGAAGGTGGATAGAGTTGATTAGTGAATATGACTGTGCCATTCATTATCATCTAGGAAAGGCTAATGTAATAGTTGATGCATTGAATAAAAAGGCTATAGGGAGATTTAGCTGCTACTGGGAGTCATAATACTAGCTTGATAATAGAATTAAGAAGAATGAGGATGCAGTTGAGTGTCAACGATAGAGGAGTATTGATGGCAAATATGGTGGTACAATATTCTATTATTCATTGTTTATTACAGATGCAGGGTAGAGATAAGGGGATAGGGAAGATTCGAAGGGAAGTGTTAAGTGGGAAGCCAACTGAGTTTAGAATTAGAGAATATGGTATGGTAATATTGGGGCATCGAGTTTGTGTTCCCAATGATGTGGAGATAAGAAATGAGATACTAAGGGAGGCTCATGATTCTGTATATTCCATGCATCCAAGAAATAATAAGATGTACAGAGGATTGTGACAAAATTATTGGTGGTCAGAGATGAAGAAGGATGTAGCGGAATATATTTATAGATGTCTGACTTGTCAACAAATGAAGTCTAAGAATAGACATCCAACAGGTTTATTATAACCTCTTCCAGTACCTGAGTGGCCATGGGAAAATGTAAGTATGGATTTTGTCTCTGGTTTTTCCCGTACCCAGAGGGGTCATAACACTGTAAGGGTTATAGTAGATAGACTTTCTAAGTCTTCATATTTCCTTCCTATTAAAACTACCTAGTGTCCTTAAAAGTTGGCTGAATTATATGTAGTGGAGATTATAAGATTACATGGAGTACCCTTAAGTATTGTATCAGATAAAGATTCTAGATTTACCTCTAGATTTTGGAAAGGTGTTCAAGAAGCTATGGGTACGCAATTACAGTTTAGTACAACTTTTCATCCACAATCTGATGGGCAGACGGAGAGAATCATCAGAATACTAGAAGATATGCTGAGGGCAAGTGTAATGAGTTTCTCAGTGAGCTTGCATGCTTATTTGCCTTTGATCGAGTTTGCATAATAATCAGTATCAAACTAGTATTAGGATGGCACCATTTGAAGCTTTATGTGGTAGGAAGTGTAGAACTCCAGTATGCTGGGAAGAAGTTGGAGAGAGAAAGATATTTGGTCCAGAAATGACAAATCTGACTACTGAGAGGATCAAACTGGTTAGAGAGAACCTTAGAGTAGCACAGAACAGACAAAAGGGATATGTTGATAATAGAAGACGACATCTTGAGTTTCAAGTTAGTGATTGGGTATTTTTGAAGATGTCTTAGTGGAAGGGCGTGTTGAGATTTAAAAAGAAAAGAAAGTTGAGCCCGAGATTTGTGGGGCCATATCAGGTCATTGAGAAAATTGAACCAGTAGCATATAGATTGGATTTGCCTCCAAAGTTAAAACAATTACATAATGTGTTTCATGTGTCACTTTTGAGAAAATACTTACATAATGAATCCCATAGTATCTAGAATCAGATGATAGAATTTCAGGAAGATTTGACTTTTATGTAAGTACCAGTCAGAATTATAGACAGAAAGGAACAAGTCTTGCGCAATAAAGTCATTCCCTTGATTCAAGTATTATGGCGAAGCCAAGATGTTGAAGAAATTACTTAGGAGCATGAAGCAAGAATGAAGAAAGAATACCCGCAACTCTTTCATGAATTAGGTAAGGAAATTTCATGGACGAAATTTTGTAAAATGGGTAGAATTGTAATACCCATATTCGTAAAGAAAAGGTAAAGAAGTAATTTAATAAATATGACATGGAATTATAATAATACATATATGCGAAAGATTTAATTTTTATAAAACAATTCTAAAAAAAAGGATGCGTGGACTGTAAGGAAAAAGAAAAAGAAAAAAAAAAGGTTTTTACAAAAAAAAAAGTTTTTTAAAAAAAAAATAATAACATGGCAACACTTGGCTCGAGGTATTGCCAATGAAAATTTCAATTCTTGCATGTTGCACAGCAAGAAAGTAGTGAGCGGTGAACGATGCCCCGTAAAAAGTTTATTATATATATTGAATTGTTTTATTAGTTTTACCAAATCATGTTTGGTTTTCTTCAATCTTAAATTTAAACTACTCTATTTCTTTAAAAACTTGGGGACTGAAAAAAAGGTTAAAAGAGTAAAATTTTGAAAGGGTTTACGGGAGAATTTTATAGAGAATCACGAGAAGTTCTAAGAAAAACAGAAGGTAATAACCTGAAGTTTATTTTTGAAATTTAACATACATGAAATTTCCCAGAATTCAATGTGGGAATTTTCAAAGGGTCACATTATAAAGGAATTGAAGAATAAATTAGAAATTTTAACATAAATATTATGTCAGGTATTGACGATCAGTAACCAGTGGAAATTGCTGAGAGGAGCAGGAAAAGCAAGGAGGTGATCCATGGGTAGCTCTAAATGTTACGTGGTGAGTTAGATTTACTTTAAATAATCAAGATAAATATGAAATATGTAGTGATAATATTTAAATAACTTATTAACCTATAATAGATGAAAGTTGTTTGATGGGTATGATAGGTATAATTGATATGTGAAAAGTTATTATATGAGAAGTAATATTATTGAAATAATGAGTCAATTTAATAATGAAGGTGATAGATGAAATTCTTGACGAGTTATGGTTGATAAATTGATGTGATATATGTGGAGAAGAAATTAGTGAAATTGATCAAATAGTAATTTGAGAAAAGGCATGATAGTTAAATTAAATGTCTGAATACATGTTTGTTTTTATATCATTGTTCATATGCATATTTCATATCATTGTTCATATGCATATGCATGAAATAAAAGAACTGGGAAGGGGCTGATCTAAATGAAAAATCGTGACAGCCAGTATATACTGGAAATAAATGAAAACCGTGACAGCCAGTATATACTGGAAATAAATGAAAACCGTGACAGCCAGTATATGCTAGAAATAAAAGAACTGTGAGGGGGACGGTCTAAATGAAATAAAAGAACTGGGAAGGCAGTCGGTCTAAGATAAAAACATGTCGACATTTGCGAAGACATTCCCTAATAATAATTCATGCATTACATCTGTGTTAAATATTGATTGTATTACTGAAATGATTAAGTGTTTTTTGTTATTGTAAATTTATTTATAAATGAATTAGTCTTACAGAGAGACAGTTATGGTGAGAACGAAACATGGAAACATGTTATGAACCTCATAACGAGGTAATTATGAGATAATTGATGGTCTTAAGGTGAACAAGTATATAAGAAGAAGATATTGATAGAGAATGGGGCTTATGATATGTATAGTGATAGTAGAATGTTATTATCAAGTTATATGAGATATAAATGATTAAATGTTAAAACATTACTTATACAAATTTAATACTTCTAGTAAATTTAATTCACTGAGCTTGTTAAGCTCATCCCTCAATGTTAAATGGTTTCAGGCAACAGGCAGGACAGATAGTTGGTGAGTTGAGATTCAGACGGATTCATTATCTGTAAGCCACGTAGTCCACATCCTCAAACTAATGAGAAAAAAATTATTTGTAAATATTCATGCATGTTATGTTGTATACAATGTTTAAGTTGATATCTGAATGATGTATCTCCCCTGTTAAGGGTTAAGGATTGATGTAAATAATTGCAATTGATAAATTTTTATTGTTGCATATATGTATCGTGCTGGGATTTTCAAAATTTGATGACATCAACTCGGGATGGCTAACACGGGATGGGTTATTACAAATGCAAATGAGAGAAACTTTGGAAGTATATCTCAAGGTTCAACACTGCAACATGGGAGATCTCGAATCTGGATTCGACGATCCGAACTCTTGCTTTAAAAAAGGGGCTTCGATCAGGGATCTTTAGCTCCAAACTAAGTAGATGACCGACCAAAGATATAAATGAAATCCTTGCTAGGGCTGAAGAGTTCATTTTGGATGAGGAAGATCAAGCATTCTGAAGAGAAAGAGAAGACTGAAGAGAAAAAAGAAAGAAGGAAGTCATTAAGGCAAATAACCATTCATCGAAAAAACCTCAGTAAGAAAATAATGCTAAAGGATCTAGGCAATACGACAACTATACCCCATTGAATGCGCCCAGGTCTAATATACTGACGAACATTCAATACCATGATGTTCTTCGTTGGCCCCCAAGACATGTACACCCTAGAGAGGACAAAGATACGTCGAAATGGTGTAGGTTCCATAGGGATCATGAGCACAACACCAAGGAATGCCGGGCATTGAATGACCAGATTGAGTCCCTCATCTATTGGGGATACTTGAAAAAGTTCACTGACCCCCGCAATGGAAAGCTTCCAAGGAAAAGTTCTTAACGCCCTGATAGACAGAAGTTTCAAGCGGTGGAACTCAAAATGAGACTCTCGGTGAAGTCCGAGACAAAACTCTCAGAGGGATTCAAGCCCTCGAAGGGATCAAATTCCAAGAAGGAACTCAAAATAAAGTAGACAGGATGATAGGCGCCACACATCTACAGCGATAGACACTATCGAAACAATTTACTGAGACCTTGCTCATAGAGGTCGAGGATCTATAACAAGACTATGTAGGTTAGTCCAACGGTAACCCGATTCCTCCGACAGGGAACGCTAAGAACATTAAAAAAATTTATCAGTAGACATTTCCCTTTTCTTTTCTAGATATGTAATTTTGGCTAGTTATCAATAAAGTTGTTATTTCGAAATTCATGTCAAAATTACTTCGCTGAGAAAGAAGTTTCGAGCTTCCTCCCACCATGGAATCCTCATCAAAGTCATCACTAAGAGTGCTAAGCTATCTTGTTTTCACAAAATCCCTTTTAATTAAAGCCATTGAGAGACTGTCAAGTTTCCTCTCTCCTTAGAAGACTTTTCAATCAAGACCGATGAGGTAGTGTCAAGTTCCTCCTCTCTTTAGAAGCCCTTGCAAAAAGGGTCCACGCCCATATCATTCATTAAAGGATGAGGTCTAAGGCATTACTTACAAAGCAAAGAATCACTCATTCTCATTACTTGGAATTTTTTTACAAGGCACTTCTCCTCGGAAACATCTCCAAAACTCTGAGGAGTTTGATCTAAGTTATTCTCCTCAGACTTATATCCAAGACTCCGAGGAGTTAGATCTCCAGTATCCTCCTCAGACCCATATCCACGACTCCAATGAGTTTGATCCTAATTATTCTCCTCGGACCCATCTCCAAGACTCTGAGGAGTTCGATCCCAATAATCCTTCTCGGACCCTGATGCGATGAAATTTACACTAGAAAGTGCACTAATCGTTCAAGTAATAAAATGATTAGTAAATATTGTTCCCAACGAGGACTGAACAAGTACTACATAAATTATTACTCAACTCTTACTGTTATTTGAGCAGATGAATAATTATCGGAGAAAAGGTTACTAACAATTAACTAAAGGGAAAAACAAAACACAATATTAAATAACGGAAGATTTGCACACTTTGGAATGAAGACTCTTATGAACTAACGTGCTAAGGACTCGACTTCACCTAAACCATAATTGACAAGAGTTTTGAATGGACAAGTTTTGTTTACTATGTTTTTCAAGATGGTAGAATCCCCAATAAATTGGTTATCCTTATTCAGGTCTAACCACACTCTCAAGAATCATCAACTTCAAATATCCATATTCTAGGTCTATTCTAGATTAATTCAACTTAAGAAGCACTACGTTCAATGGAATTCCTTTCAGTTAAATCTCCCTATTCGGTTATGGTTTAAACGGACCACACGAACTTCCTAGAATCCCTATTCGGTTACTCCTATTTCATTCGTGGCATGTTTTACCCTGGCTTTGCATAGATAACAATCCAACATCATATTTATTAATTCAACCATTCATAAAAGCATAGCTTCTCTATTCGACACATCACCATGCCTCATGAAGGAATCAAAATAATAAACAGCATTAAGAACAATAAAACACACTCTTTGAAAAACAAAGCTAATTCCAACTTGTCCAAATAACACTCATGACATAGGTTTAGGATCCATCTATCCTTAACACAAAAATATCTACTCCATAATAATATTCAAACAACCTATGTTCATATTATAAAACATCAACATAGCTAGATAAGAATAATACAAAACCGGAGAAGAATGATTTAAAAGCTTGATGCATAGCCTCCCGGAGTGTCTCCAACTCTCCTTTTGCGTCTCCTCTCCTCCAAATTCTGCTTTCTTCTACGGTCGCCCCCTCTTCTTGTTCAGCTAGGGTTTCTATTTATAACTTCCAAAATCCATGGTCTGGCGTTGCAGCGCCAACATCCCAGCGCTGCAGCACCGAGATGTATTTCTAACCCTATTCTGGTGCTGCAACTCCAACATCCCAATGTTGCAGCGCCAACTTTCTGTCCAAATTCCTCACTCTTTTTTTTGCCAGCTACCAGTGCTGCAGCACCAATATCCCAGTGCTGCAGCCTTGAGTTTCTATCTCCTTCACGCATTTTGCCCTTCTAGTGCTCTCTAGTGCTCCAGTAAGTGTCTGCACAGAAGATTTTCAAGACTTAGCATTGATCATTCAACTAAAACAACTTATTAGTAGAATAAGATAAACTAAACTCAAATTTCTAAAAACACATACAACACAATTCTAATGCTTAAGATCAACACCAAAAACGTGCCTAAAAGCAATATAATAACATGATTTATTCAGAGTTATCACACCCCCAAACTTACGTTTTTGCTAGTCCTCGAGCAAACTAGAACAAAATTCTATGCGCACACATCCTAATAGTGCGAGATGGTTTGATTAGATTTGATATAACATGCCTCAAAGATTGCATATAAATTATAACGCAAGAAAACTTTCCAAATGCTGCTAATGTCTAGAATTTCAAATTTATTGCTAACTTTATCTTACATCAAATTCTTAAAACGTGTGTGTGTGTAACACCTTTATAAACTTAATCGTCTCGCCAATTTGATCGGTTTATGCAAGCAGGTAGGATAATGCCAATCTTTCAAAGTCCATAAGCTTGTTTTTCACACCACTCTCCACTAATGTAGGCCATGATAATACCCAAGATCACCAGGACTTTATTCAGCTTATAAATTTGGCTAAGGTTAAGGTATGGTAAAAGATTGATTTGAGGCTCACATCGCCTTAAGCACATCAACCAATAACAATTTTATTTCAAACTTTCCCTCAGTTATCATGGAATACTTCTAATACTTTTGCTGTTGTCACATCTTCTTCTTCTTCTTTTCTTCTTCTTTTTTTTTTCGTATGCTTGTACTATAGTAGCACCAGTCTTTATTTTCATGTGCATTAATGAAACTATAACATAGCATGTACACGACGATCAAACACAGATTTGTCAGCTGCCTGTGATAGGCAGAATACAACTTGATCAAATAGTTCATGTGGTAAACTTTTTAACTTCGATCTTTCCCTTAGTCACTCTCGATGGAAAATATTTAGTACTTAGCACAGCCAAGTCGAAGACCGCTTTCTCTTGCTCAATCTTCTGCCACCACTTAATAGAATAGTTCATTCATTAATCGATGTGCTTACAGGTGAAAGGTAGAGTTGTAGCAAATTTTTTTTTTCATGTTTTTTTTTCTTTGAAAAAGACAGGTTAGATGATCGGGTGACAAAACAAAAGATATCCAAGCTCAAAAGGGGAAAACTAAGGATAATCATATATCAAGGGTTGGCTAGAAAGGCTCAAACTTTCCAAACATGGCCTGGATCCTTTCTTTGGTACAGTACTACCTAGGATTTCGCCTCGAGTGGTCTTCAAACAAGTTCTAGAGTCCAAGAGATCACAAGGCTACACTGCTCACATAAATGCTCTCTGAATTAGCAAGACAACAAAGTGCTTAGGTGTAAGTGCGTATTGTGTTCAAAGAGTTCGATGTAAAATAAATCCAACAACAAATTCAAGCACACAGACAAACACAACATTTTTCAAATTTTTGATGGCTATAATCAAGTCAATCTATTTTTCATCATCGGCAAAATCAAAATCAAACAACAGAAAGCACTCAGATAAAACAAACAGAAAAATAACTAGAAATATGAGCAGTGCACAACACTCAAATAAAGTTTCCACCCCCAACTTAAATGAGACATTGTCTGCAATGTATAAAATTTGAATTATAAAGTAAGAGAAGGGAACTCCCTTGATTAGTCGGAGGCCAAATCAATCGTCTTTGTCAATGTCCTCATCCTCTGGATCACTGCTATGACCGAGATATGGTGGTAGTGGAGGTAGTCGTTGTGTGTCGATGCCCAACTGGTTGGAAAAAATCCTCATCATCTGGTCATTGGTTTGAAAACAACCTGTAACGTATGATGCCTGCTGCTTACCCCATTGCCGAAGCTCATGAAGCTCTGTCTTAACCGCTGTTAGACGATCAGAGAGTGATATATTCCGTTGTTTGCGTGCTAGGGGAGGCTGTGAGGAAGAGGCACCTGGGCTTGGTGCTTCTTCTATATCCGTGATCTGATAGATAGTCCTGAGATCCAGCGGATGTATTAGTTGTTTGATTTGTTCCCCTGCAGTCTAGGTAACACCACACGATCCACAAAGTGCTGTTATCAAAGACAGAAAATACAACCCCGTACTTATCGAATTTGCACTGTATAGAATGCTGTTCTGGATAATGCATCCCACATTAATACTCAATCCTTGGTAGATGGTGAATAACAGGATTGCTCTATCTCTTGTGACATCACTTAAATGGGTCGTCGGAAGCAAACAAGAGCCTACGAAGTAATGCCAAGCTTTTGCTGTCCTAACCATTGCACTCGATGGAAATAAAGTCTGCTAATCACCGGACAATTTCCATTGTGTCTCAACTTTGCAAAGAACTCGGATTACCTCATCGAGGTCAGGTGCGTTGGCATAAGCACTGTACTCATCCATTGGGATGTTGGGAGTAGTGAGCAATTTGTTGATTGTGCCTCTGTCGAATGCCACTAATTTTGCCTCTAACCTTTACCTTTAGATTCGTGTGCTCTGCAGCATTTGCATAAAATTCACGCACAACCGGAATAATTGCAGCTTCTGGTGTTGTGCAGAATTGTTCCCATTTTCGGGCAGCAATGATTCTGTGAATGAGGGGGAAGTGTCCCTTGGTGATATTAAATCCCCGTTAAAGGATTGGGACTTTCTTGAGTTGAGAACGCTCAAACCTCTGTTCTGCTTCCTTTGAGACAAAAAGCTCAAAATTGTAACCGGTAGAGCTAGGTCTCGAGCATTTGGGAGGAGCCATTTAATCAAGACTTTAGTGCTTTAAATAATCAAACTTCAAACTGCAGAAAACAACCGAGAGGAACACCCTCTTCCACACACACAGATGCCCAAATAAATTTTTTTTTTCAGTAAAACTTTCAATCCAAGTTATGCAATGTCTTCAATCAATTGAGTCTTGAATAACCCAGCATAATAGAGTGCATATTTAACCCATTAACACCAAAAATTTATTCATCTACAGTACCTTTTTCTCCCAACGCACAGCCATGTGAAAATTTTCAGCATAAACTTAAGAAAATGCAACTTATCCGTTCATACCTTCCTCAATATTTCATCAAATCACCATGTATTATAAGATACCCATAAACAACTCAAGTGATTTCACTTAAAAATCTGGAGTTTTGGTGTCTCAAAGTGGAGAAATCTTGCTTGATTAGAAGACATCAACGGCACCCAAAAGCACTTGAGAGGAGTGATTCTCATGAAGAATTAAAGCAATCCATGGTGGAAGATGCAAAAGGACCTTGATTATGTAGTGCGATGGGGAAGGTAAGTGTAATTTTGATGTTTTGGAGAGAGAGAGCAGCTGGAAATATGATTTTGGAATGCCCTAACAGTGAAAGAGCTGTGTATTTAAACACTAGTGTGCGACCTGGCGCTGCAACGCTGAATTTCTGGACAGTTCAACGTGTGAGCAGGAGTAGTGTGTGGGTGCAGGACCTAGCGCTACAGCACCAAAAGTGTGAGGCTACAGCGCTGAATCTGTCCTGATTAGTGTGTGTGGGCAGGACCTGGTGCTACAGCACCAGAAGTGTAAGGCTGCAGCGCTGAGGCTCTGTCCTGACTCCAAATAAGCCTGAAAATAAACCAAGAATACACACTGTAAGGCCATAAAAATTGAAGTAACAGATAAATTAAACAAAACAAAAAAAAATTGAAACACACAAAATAACTTCAAAAGGAAAGAAAAATAAAAATTAATAACCAAAATGGTAGTTCTAATTTATAGTCTTTAGCTTGACTTTCGGATTTATGGCTCTTGTAGAATGGTTGTGGACGATTGAGGGTCAAACATCCCCATAATGTAGTGCTTCAATCTGTGCCTGTTAACCTTGAATGTCTAATTTTTTTTCTCGTGTTGTACTTCAATGGCATCAAAAGGTGAGATGTTTATCACAGTATACGGTCCAGTCCATCGAGATTTCAGTTTTCCCGGAAATAGACGAAGTCGGCTATTGTACAGAAGAACTTGTTGCCCTGGGACAAATTCTTTCCTCGAGATCTGTCGATCATGCCATTTTTTTGTTTTTTTCCTTGTACAGCTTTGCATTCTCATATACTCCTAGTCAAAGTTCTTCCAATTCATCAACCTGCAACAAACACTTTTGTCCTACAAGGGTCATATCAAAATTCAAGAATTTGGTGGCCCAATATGCTTTATGCTCAAGTTCGACAGGAAAGTGACAGCCTTTTCCAAAAACCAGCCTATATGGTGACATTCCTATTGGTGTTTTGAAAGCCGTTCTATATGCCTACAAGGCATCATCTAATTTATGTGCCCAATCTTTCCTAGAAGTATTCACGGTTTTTTCTAAAATTCGTTTCACCTCCTAATTTGAAACTTCTACCTGACTGCTTGTTTGTGCATGGTATGAGGTGCCGAGTTTGTGAGTTACTCCATATCTTCTTAACAAGGTTCTAAATTGACGATTGTCAAAGTGTTTACCTCGATCACTAATTATTGTCCTAGGGGTTCCAAACCGGATAAAGATATTTTTCTTAAGGAATTGGAGAACCACTTTAGCATCATTAGTGCGGGTTGTTATGGCTTCTACCCATTTAGACACATAATCTACAGTAACTTGAACATACTGATTTGACAAAGATGCAGGATAGGGTCCCATGAAATCAATACCCCAAACGTCAAATATTTCACAAACAAGAATATTGTTTAAAGGCATTTCATTTCGTTTAGAGATATTACCAATTCGTTGACACCTATCACATGATGCGACGTAAGCCTGGGCATCCTTAAACAGAGTTGGCCAATAAAAACCTGATTATAATACCTTTGCTACTGTTTAGTTTGCACCAAAATGTCCCCCAGCTTCTCCGTTATGGCAGTGATACAGAATATTGTTAAACTCATGCTCCGGCACACATCTGCGAATTACCTGGTCTGCACACAATTTGTATAGATGCGGATACTCCCAAAAATAATGCTTCACATCGGATAGGAATTTATTTCTTTGTTGATAAGTGAAGTGCCCTGGGATCCAGTTTCCTACAAGGTAATTGGCGAAATCAGCAAACCATGGTGTCTTAGATATTACTAAAACAGAATTAAACGAAGAAATAGAAAATATCTTCTCATCTGGAAATTCTTCGTTGATGTTGATATTAGTCTCTTCCGATTTTTCGAGCCTGGATAAGTGGTCTGCTACTTGATTGTCAGTCCCCTTCTTATCTTTAATTTCTAAATCAAATTCTTCAAGAAGGAGAATCCACCTCAACAGTCTTAGTTTTGCGTTCTTTTTCGCTAAAAGATACTTTAAAGCTGCATGGTCAGTATGAACAGTAACTTTTGATCGAATAAGATAAGATCGAAACTTATCAAATGCAAATACAACAGCTAAAAGTTCTTTCTCGGTGCTAGCGTAGTTCAGTTGGGGTCCGTAAGAGTGCGGCTCGCATAATAAATTGTCCTGAAGACCTTATCTATTCTTTGACCAAGCACTGCTCCAACTGTGGTGTCACTGGCATCACACATTAATTCAAACGGGAGGCTCCAATCTGGTGCGACTACGACAGGGGCGGTCACCAACTTATCCTTTAATGTAGAAAATGCCTACAAACAATCATTAGAGAAGTTAAACTTCACATCTTTTACAAGAAGATTAGAAAGAGGTTTAGAGATTATTGAAAAATCCTTAACGAATCTCCTGTAAAATCCTACATGCCCCAGGAAACTTCTGATGGCTTTAACTGAAGTGGGAGACGGGAGTTTTTCGATCACATCCACCTTAGCTTTGTCAACTTCAATACCCCTCGATGATATTTTGTGCCCCAACACTATCCCTTCCTGGACCATGAAATGACATTTCTCCCAATTTAGCACTAGGTTCGTCTCTTCGCATCACTGCAAAACTAAAGAGAGATTATGAAGGCAATCATCAAAGGTTATACCAAATATTGTAAAATCATCCATGAAGATCTCTAAAAATATTTCAGTCATATCAGAAAAAATTACCAACATACAACGTTGAAAAGTTACTGGTGCATTACAAAGACCGAAAGGCATCCTCCTATATGCAAACATGCCATAAGGACATGTAAATGTCATCTTTTCTTGATCCTCGGGTGCTATGGGAATTTGATTATATCCCGAGTATCCATCAAGCAGACAGTAGAACTTGTGATCTGCTAATCTTTCCAACATCTGATCAATAAAAGGTAAAGGAAAGTGATCTTTTCTTGTGGCGTCATTTAATTTTCTATAGTCAATACAAACCCGCCAACCTATCACAGTTCTGGTGGGGATCAATTCATTGTTATTATTTTTCACAACAGTGATCCCACCTTTCTTTGGTACTACTTGTACCGAGCTGGTCCAAGCACTATCAAAAATTGGATAAATAATACCTGCATCAAGCAACTTGACTACTTCTTTCTTAACGACCTCCTGCATTGCTGGATTTTAGCGTCCCTGTGGCTGAACAGTAGGCTTGAAGTTCTCCTCCATGAGAATTTTGTGAGTGCAAATGGAAGGGCTAATTCCCTTGATATCCACTATTGTCCATCCCAAAGCCTTTTTGTGCCTTCTCAAGACTTCCAACAAGTGTTCTTCTATTTTACCTGTCAATGAAGAGGATATTATAACTAGGAAAATATTTTTCTCTAGATAAACATATTTCAAATGATCAGGTAAAGTTTTTAACTCAGGGATTATTATTGGTTCTCCTGGCTCTTCTTTTCCCATTTCAGCTTCCAAGTTTCTTGCTTCTTCTTGGATGACAAGTTCTTCAGTGGTGGTAGTTCCAGATTCCATGATGCATCTTTCCAAAGTATCTTTATTTAATGTCTTCTCCTGAAACTCTACAATGAGGTCATCGACAACATCAGCATGAAAACAAGAAGAAGTAGATACGTCAGACGGATATTTCATGATTTTATACATATCAAAAACGACTTGTTCATCATTAACTCTCAAAATCAATTTCCTTTGTTGTACATCAATCAGGGCTCTCCCTGTAGCAAGGAATGAACATCCAAGTATAAGAGGTACTTCCTGATCCTCTTCCATGTCGAGAACAATGAAGTCTACAGGGAATATAAATTTATCAACTTTTACCAGTACATCCTCTATAATTCCCTGTGGTCTCTTAATTGATCGATCAGCTAATTGCAATGACACTGCCGTTGTTTTGACTTCTCCTAATCCAAGTTTCCTAAAAATTGAAAGAGGCATAAGATTAATACTGGCACCAAGGTCACATAAAGCTTTATCAAAAAATGAATTTCCCAAAGTGCAAGGTATAGTAAAACTCCATGAATCTTTCAATTTTGGAGGTAGCTTGTTTTGCAGTATAGCGCTACACTCTTCAGTTAACATTACCGTTCCGTGTTCCTCGAGCTTCCGTTTATTAGACAAAATTTCCTTCAAAAATTTAGTGTAGCTAGGCATCTGTGCTAATGCCTCTGCAAATGGTATGTTAATATGCAACTTCTTGAAAATCTCTAAAAATTTTGAGAATTGTTTATCTAATTTTTATTTTTGGAATTTCTGAGGATAAGGAAGAGGTGGCATATATTTAGTTTCAAAGTTAGAATCAATCAAACCTTTACCAGTAGACTTTTTTGCTGAAACACGTTTTTCCTCTTGCTCAGTCTCTTCTTTCTTGCCAACTTGATGAGTAATTTCTTTAGGTTGTGGCTTTTCCAATTGTGTGCCGCTCCTTAGTGTTATGGCCTTGACATCCTCCTTAGGATTCTTTTCTGTGTTGCTCGGGAGGGAACCTTGTGCACGTCCAGAAATTATGGTTGCTAGTTGACCGACCTGAACTTCCAAATTTTTTATGGATGCTTCTTGATTTTGGAATCTAGTTTCTGCTGTACTTAAGAATTTGGCGATCATATCCTCCAAGTTGAACTTTTTTTCTTGAGGAAGATATTCAGGATTCGGTTGCTTCGCATTGCTTTGATTCCACGAGAAGTTTGGATGATTCCTCCATCCCGGATTATATGTGTTGCTGTATAGATTGTTTTGCCTGCGAAAATTTGAAACAAAATTAGCTTGTTCAGCAGATGAATTATATTCAAACTGATTATCTGCTTGACAATTACTGCTGTGATGACCACTACCACCACACAATTCACATATTGTATGTGAGTTGGGATTAAGTCCATCAATCTTCTTGGTGAGAGTCTCAAGTTGTGCTACTAAAGCTGTAACAGCATCTACATTGTGCAATCCTGAGGCTCTGTTGACAGGTAACCTTTCAATTGGCCATTGATAAGAGTTTGTGGCCATTTCTTCTAGTAATTCAATGGCTTCTTCTGGAGATTTTCTCATGATAGTGCCACCTGCAGCTGCATCAATCATGTTTCGGGTTGTACTAGTTAAACCGTTAAAAAAAGTTTGTACTTGTATCTAAGTGGGCAATTTGTGATGAGGACATCTTCTCAAAAGGTCTTTAAAACGTTCTCATGCCTCATAGAGTGATTCCCGATCGACCTACAAGAACATAGTAATTTCGTTACGTAACTTTACAGTTTTTGCAAGAGGAAAGTATTTCCCTAAAAAACTTTGTGTCAATTCTGCCCATGTCGTTATGGATCCGACTGGCAAAGAAGTCAACCAGCTTTTTGCTTTATCCCTCAATGAAAATGGGAAAAGCCTTAAGCGAATTGCATCCTCCGATACTCCGTTATGCTTGAATGTGTCACAAATTTCCAGGAAATTCGTCAAGTGAACATTTGGATCTTCTTGCGATAGGTCCCCAAATTGTACTGAATGTTGAATCATCTGAATGATGGCGAGCTTAATTTCAAAATTGTTCGCTTGTATAGGTGGTCGTCAAATGCTAGATTCAATACCATCCATCTTT
Organism: Bretschneidera sinensis; assembly: GCA_023935145.1. NCBI lineage: Eukaryota > Viridiplantae > Streptophyta > Magnoliopsida > Brassicales > Akaniaceae > Bretschneidera > Bretschneidera sinensis. Next base: position 99,066,961 of record CM043701.1, on the reverse strand, counting down.
GGCATAACATTATCCCACAGTGCACGTTGCACTTCTACATTGTTTCCTTCTGCCATTGTATTAACTGTTACTGGTGCTGCTCTTCTCAAAGCGTGAAAAGTGCGCTCAATCTCTAGATTAAGTTCTGCAAGTATTCTCCCACTAGTACGTGTCATGCACTAGAAACGAAAACCCTGCAAAATAGACTTAAAAACCAAATTAATAAACTCTCAAATTAACTAGTAGAATCACAATAAATGTAATATTTTATTTCAGTCCCCGGCAACGGCGTCAAAAACTTGATGCGATGAAATTTACACTAGCAAGTGCACTAATCGTTCAAGTAATAAAATGATGAGTAAATATCGTTCCCAACGAGGACTGAACAAGTACTACAAAAATTATGACTCAACTCTTACTGTTATTTGAGCAGACGAATAATTGTCGGAGAAAAGGTTACTAACAATTAACTAAAGGGAAAAACATAACGCAATATTAAATAACGGAAGATTTGCACACTTTGGAATGAAGACTCTTATGAACTAATGTGCTAAGGACTCGACTTCACCTAAACCATAATTGATAAGAGCTTTGAATTGACAAGTTTCTTTTACAATGTTTTTCAAGATGGTAGAATTCCCAATAAATTGGTTATCCTTATTCAGGTCTAACCACACTCTCAAGAATTATCAACTTCAAATATCCATATTCCAGGTCTATTCTAGATTAATTCAACTTAAGAAGCACTACGTTCAATGGAATTCCTTTCAGTTAAATCTCCCTATTTGGTTACGGTTTAAACAGACCACATGAACTTCCTAGAATCCCTATTCGGTTACTCTTATTTCATTCATGGCATGTTTTACCCTGGCTTTGCATAGATAACAATCCAACATCATATTTATTAATTCAACCATTCATAAAAGCATAGCTTCTCTATTCGACACATCACCATGCCTTAAGAAGGAATCAAAATAATAAACAGTATTAAAAACAATAAAACACACTCTTTGAAAACAAAGCAAATTCCAACTTGTCCAAATAGCACTCATGACATAGGTTTAGGATCCATCTATCCTTAACACAAAATATCTACTCCATAATAATATTCAAACAACCCATGTTCATATTATAAAGCATCAACATAGCTAGATAAGAATAATACAAAACTGGAGAAGAATGATTTAAAAGCTTGATGAGTAGCCTCCCGGAGTGTCTCCAACTCTCCTTTTGCGTCTCTTCTCCTCCAAATTCCGTTTTCTTCTTCTACGGTCGCCCCCTCTTCTTGTTCAGCTAGGGTTTCTATTTATAACTTTTAAAATCCGTGGTCTGGCGCTGCAGCTCCAACATCCCAGCTCTGCAGCGCCAACTCTCTGTCCAAATTCCTCTCTCTTTTTTTTGCCAGCTACCAGCGCTGCAGGGCCAACATCCCAGCGCTGCAGCCTTGAGTTTTTGTCTCCTTCATTCATTTTGCCCTTCCAGTGTTCCCCAGTGCTCCAGCAAGTGTCTGCACAGAAGATTTCCAAGACTTAGCATTGATCATTCAACTAAAACAACTTATTAGTAAAATAGGATAAACTAAACTCAAATTGCTAAAAACCATATGCAACACAATTCTAATGCTTAAGATCAACACCAAAAACATGCCTAAAAGCAGTATAATAACATGATTTATTCAGAGTTATCAGACCCATATCCATGACTCTAAGGAGTTTGATTCCAAGCATCCTCATCGGACCCATCTCCAAGACTCCAAGAAGTTCAATCCCAAGCATCCTCCTCGAACTCAATTCCAAGACTCTGAGAAGTTTGATCCGAGTCATCCTCCTCGGATGCATCTCCACAACTCCAAGGACTTTGATCCAAGTCATTTTCCTCATACCCATCTCCAAGTCTCCGAGGAGTTCGATCCTAAGCATCCTCTTTGGATCCATTTCTAAGACTCCAAGGAGTTTGATATGAGTCATCCTCCTCAGAAAAATGTCCACAACTCCGAGAAGTTTGATCCAAGTCATTCTCTTCATACCCATCCCCAAAACTCCGATGAGTTCAATCCAAGTCACAGTCTTCGAACCGATCTCCTATGTTCCGAGGAGTTTACGCCAAGTTTAACTCTTCATATCTATCTCCATGACTCCGAGGGGTTTACTCCAAGTTATTTCCCTTAGATCTTTTCTTCTTGTTGGTGCCAAAGTTCACACTTCTGAGTAACGTGACACCATTTCACACACTTTGGAGTTTTCAACGCACAATGGTGCACACTTTCGAGCAGTGTGACACCATGTCTAACACTTTAGAGTGCCGAGGTACACACGGCTAAGTCACATGACATGATATCTCACACTTCAGAGTTTCGAGCGCACACTGGTGCACATTTCTGAGCCACGGGAGACCATGTCACACACTTTGGAGTTTCGAGCGCACACTTCTGAGTCGTGCAACACCATGTATAGTACTTCAGAGTGCCAAAGTGCACACTACTGCACACTACCGAGCCATGTGACACCATATAGCACACTTTAGAGTTTCGAGCGCACACTGGTACACACTTCTAAGCTATGGGAGACCAATTCGTACACTTTGGAGTTTCGAGCACACACTAGTGCACACTTCCGAGCCACCACACCATGTCTCACACTTCAAAGTGCAGAGGCATACATTGGTGCCCACTACCGAGCCACACAACACCATATCGCATGTTTCAGAGTTTCGATAGCATTCTAGTGCGCACTTTCGTGCCACAGAAGACCATGTTGCACACTTTGAAGTTTTGAGCGCATATTAGTTCACAATTTCGAGCTGCGCGACACCCTATCTCACACTTTTGAGTGCCAAGGTGTATATTAGTGCACACTTTCGAGCCGCGGGAGACCATGTCGCATAATGTAGAGTTTTGATGCACATTGATGCATACTTCTAAGCCACACGGCACCAGATCTCACACTTCGGAGTGTCGAGCTGCACATTGGCACACACCACCTTTGAGCTTGAGCATCAGTGCTCAAACTACCCCCGAGCCTTAGCTTCAGTGCTCACGCTGCCTCTGAGCCCTAGTACTTATGCTCACATTGCTTCCATACTCGAGCATCAGTGCTCATGCCACCTACGAGCCCTAGCCTAAATGTGCACATCGCCTCCAAGCCTTAGCATCAGTGCACACACTACCTCCGAGCCCTAGTACTAGTGCATACATCGCCTCTAAGCCTAAGCATCAGTGCTCACACTGCCTCTGAGCTAGAGTCTCAATGTGCACACTGCCTCCGAGCCCTAACATTAATGCGCACGCCGCCTCCAAGCCCTAACATCAATGCACACACCATCTTCACGCCTGAGCATCAATGCGCACGCCAATTCTAAGACTGCGCCTCAGTTTGCACACTGCCTCCAAGACCTAACATCAGTGTGCACACCACATTCGATCCCTAACATTAGTGCGCACACCGCCTTTGAGCCTGAGCATCAGTGCACACATCGCTTCTAAGACCGAGCATCAGTGCGCATGTCATCTCCAAGCCCTAGCATCATGTAACGACCCATCTCGGGTTGGCCACCGCCGAGACAGTGTCATCACATTTTGAAAATCCCAACACGACACATATATGCAATAATAAAAAATAATACTAACAAAAATCTTTTACCTTAATCCCCAACCCTCCATAAGGGAGGTACATAAATCTGATATTAACTTAAACATAATATACAACATAAAATGCATGAATATTTACAAATAAAATTTTTATATTTTATTTTCTCATTTGTTTGGGGATGTTGACAAGTACGTGGCTTACAGAAAATGATTTCGTCTGACTTTCAACCCACCAAACAATTTGTCCTATCTGCTACCTGAAATCATTGTACAATGAGGGATGAGCTTCACAAGCTTAGTGAATTAAATTTACTAGAAGTATTCAATTTGTATAAATAGCCCCTTAATATTTCATCATTTATCTCTTGTATGATTGGACAATAGCATGTAGTCTAACATATATCTTTTTCTCTCTGTAACTATCTCTCTGTGAGACTCATTTATCTACAAATAAAACAAATACATAATATCCACAATATTTCAGTAATAAAATCAACATGCAAAACAGATGCAATGCATGAATTATTATTAGGGAATGTCTTCCCACATGTCAATATGTTTTTATTATCTTAGACCGACCCCCTCCCGGTTCTTTTCTTTCCAGCATATACCGGCTGTCACGGTATTTATTTCCAGCATATACCGACTATCATGGTTTTTGATTTATTTCCAGTATATACCAACTGTCACAGTGTCCCTTTTATTTCCAGCATATACCGACTGTCACAGTTTTTCAATTAGACCGGCCCCCTCCCGGTTTTTTTCTTTTATATACATGCATATGAACAATGATATGAAATATGCATATAAACAATAATATAAAAACAACAAGAATTCAAATATTAAATTTAGTAATCCTATCTTTCCTCAAATTTCTGCTTGATAAATTTCACTAATTTCTTCTCCTCATATATCACATCAATTTATAAACCAAAACTCGTCAAGAATTTTATTTATCACTATCATTATTAACTCGACTCATTATTCTAATAATATTTCTTTTCACATAATAATTTTTTACATGTCCAATATTTATATCATACCTATCAATTAAACTTTTATCTACCACCAAAGCATAAACTAATAATTTATTTTAATATTATCACTAGATATTTGGCTTTTATTTAGATTACTTAAAGCAAATCTAACTCACCACGTAGCACTTAAAGCTACCCATGGATCACCTTTTTGCCTTTCCCGTTCCTCTCAGCAATTTCTCTCGGTTGCTGATCATCAACACCTGACATAATATTTATATTAAATTTCTGATTTATTCTTCAATTCTTAATAAACTACACACTTTGAAAATCACTTTGAATTCCAAGAAATTTCATGTATGCTAAAAATTCAAAAAGAAACATTACATTATTACCTTCTGTTTTTCTGATAGCTTTTCGTGACTCTCTATAAAATTCCCCCATAAACCCCTTCAAAATTTTGCTATTTACATATTATACATATATATAAGAAAAGAATTGTTGAAAAAGGCAGCCCCAACTTTTTGCATCCTCAGCATGCCTTTCTCCCAATTTCTCCACTTGCTCCACATTTTGGCCAGATGCAATACATGCATTGCCTTGCAATTGCACTTGGCAGTAGGTGGCAACACCTGCTGCCACATTTTCCTTTCTTTCTTTTTTTTTCTTTTTCTTCTTCTTCTGGACGTCCACGTCCCAGATTTTTCTAAAAAAAATTTTGTTTTATAAAAATTTGACTTTTCGCATTTAAATATATATATTATTTTAACTCTATGTCATATTTATTAAAGTACTTCTTTACTCTTACTTTACAAATACGGCTATTACAATTCTACCCACCTTACAAAAATTTCGTCCCCGAAATTTTTTTACCTAAAATCAAGAAAAAAATTGGGGGTAATCTTTCCTCATTCTTGCTTCATGCTCCCACATGAATTCTTCGACATCTTTACTCTGCCATAATACTTGAATCAAATGAATGACTTTATTGCACAAAACTTATTCCTTTCTGTCTAGAATTTTGACTGGTACTTGCATAAAAGTCAAATCTTCCTGAAATTCTATCGCCTGATTCGAAATACTATGGGATTCATTGTGTAAGTACTTCCTCAACAATGACACATGAAACACATTATGTAATTGCTTTAATTCTGGAGGCAAATCCAAAGATATGCTACTGGTCCAATTCTCTCAATCACCTCATATGGCCCCACAAATCTTGAGCTCAACTTTCCCTCCTTTTTAAACCTCAACACACCCTTCCACAGAGATATCTTCAAAAATACCCAATCACCAACTTGAAACTCGAGAAATCGTCTTCTTTTATCAGTATATCCTTTCTGTCTGTTCTGGGCTGCTTTGAGGTTCTCCCTAACCAGTTTGATCCTCTCTGTAGTCAAGTCTTTCATTTCTAAGCCATATATTTTTCTCTCTCCAACTTCTTCCTAGCATACGGGAGTTATACACCTGCTACCATATAAGACCTTAAAGGGTGCCATCCCAATGTTAGTTTGATACTGATTATTGTATACAAACTCGATCAAAGGCAAATAAGCATCCCAGCTCACTGAGAAACTCAATACACTTGCCCTCAGTATATCTTCTAGTATTCTGATGATTTTCTCCATTTGACTATCAGTTTGTGGATGAAAAGTTGTACTAAACTGCAATTGTGTACCCATAGCTTCTTGGAAACCCCTCCAAAATCTAGAGGTAAATCTAGAATCTCTATCTGATACGATACTCAAGGGTACCCCATTTAATTTTACTATCTCTGCTACATATAACTCAGCCAAATTTTCTGGACTCCAGGTAGTTTTAATAGGAAGAAAATGTGAAGACTTAGAAAGTCTATCCATTATAACCCACACAGCATCATGTCCTCTCTGGGTACAGGGAAAACCATAGACAAAATTCATACTCACGTTTTCCCATGGCCACTCAGGTATTGAAAGAGGTTGTAATAAACCTGTTGGATGTCTATTCTCCACTTTCACCTGTTGACAAGTCAAACATCTAGAAATATATTCTGCTACATCCTTCTTCATCCCTGACCACCAATAATTATGTCTCAACCCCCTGTACATCTTATTATTTACCTGGGTGCGTGGAATATACAGAATCATGAGCCTCCCTTAGTATCTCCTTTCTCATTTCCACATAATTAGGAACACAAACTCTATGTCCCAATACTACCATACCATCTTCTCTAATTCTAAACTCAGTTAACTTCCCACTCAACATTTCCCTTCCGATCTTCTCTATCCCCTTATCTCTACCCTGCATCTGTAATAAACGATCAATAATAGAAGATTGTATCACTATATTTTCCATCAATACTCCTCTATCATCGACACTCAACTGCATCATCATGCTTCCTAATTCTATCATTAGGCTAGTATTATAACTTCCAATAACAGCTAATCTCCCTGTAGCCTTTCTACCCAATGCATCAGCTACAACATTAGCCTTTCTTAGATGATAATGAATTGTACAGTCATAATCACAAATCAACTCCATCCACCTCAAATTCAACTCCTTCTGGGTTGGTAAATGCGTCAAGCTTTTATGATCAGTAAAAATTTCACTATTGGCTCCATATAGATGATGTCTTCAAATATTCAAAGCAAAAACTATGATAGCCAATTCTAAATCATGGGTCGGGTAATTCCTCTCATGGTTCTTCAGTTGCCTAGATGCATAAGCCATAACTCTCCCATGTTGCATCAACACACATCCTAACCCCCGGCTACTTTTCAAAGATGCATGATGACTATTTTTAGTGACATGGTTGAGAAATGTATGGAAGTGTTTATGGATGATTTAACCGTGTTAGGAACTTCTTTTGATTCATGTTCATCTAACTTGAAATATGTTTTGTGTAGGTGTGAAGAGAAGGGGCTTGTGCTTAATTGGGAGAAGTACCATTTTATGGTGTCTTTCGGAATAGTTTGAGGCCATATAGTGTCCGAAAAGGGGATAGAAGTGGATAAATCAAAAATTGAATTAATCTCTAAACTACCCACTCATAAGAATATTAAAGATGTTACGTCCTTTCTAGGGCATGCTGGGTTTTATAGAAGGTTTATTCAAAATTTTAGTGCTATCTCTAGACCCTTATGTAACCTTTTGTTGAAGGATACCGAGTTCAAGTGGAGCCCTGAATGTGAGAAAGCCTTTAGGACACTTGTCTCTAAGCTTACAACTGCCCCTATTATATAATCACCCGATTTTACCTTGCCTTTTGAGATTATGTGTGATGCTAGTGACTATACTTTAGGGGCTGCTTTAGGACAAAGAAGGGAGGAAAAACCATTTGTTGTTTATTATACTAGTAGAACCTTGAATCATTCTCAAATAATGTACACCATAACTGAGAAAGAATTACTAGCTGTAGTATTTGCATTAGATAAATTTCGCTCTTATTTAATTGGTTCACCTATCATTATATTCACGAATCACTCATTCTTTAAATTTTTTTTCTTAAAAATGGATGCTAAGGCCCATTTGATACGTTGGATTTTTCTTTTGCAGGAATTTGACTTGACCATCAAAGACAATAAGGGTTTGGAAAATGTTGTGGCGGACCATCTATCTCGTTTGGAATTTACGAATGATACCGACATTTTGCTCATTCGCGAAGCCTTTCTGGATGAGAATTTATTTGTTGTCCTTTGTCACACACCACGGTATTCTGACATTGTAAATTACTTGGTTTCCCGTCAAGTTCCATCTACATAGGGTGCACAAGATAAGTGTAAGTTTTTGGTTGAGGTAAAATTTTTTATTAGAATGATCCTTATCTTTTTAAATATTGCCCCGATCAAATAATAAGAATATGCATTCCAGATATGGAAATTGATAGTGTGTTAACTTTTTGTCATACCTATGCGTGTGGTGGTTATTCTTCTATTAAAAAGACAATCACAAAAATTTTGCAATATGGTTTGTATTGGTCTACTTTATTCAAGGATACTAATGAGTTTTGTCGTTCATGTGAAAGGTGTCAAAAGCTAGGTTCATTGTCCCGCCGTTATATGATGCCTCTCAACCCGATCTTAGTGGTGGAAATCTTTGATTGTTGGGGGATTGATTTTATGGGACTATTCCCACCTTCTTTTGGGTATCTTTACATTTTGCTTGTCGTTGATTATGTTTCTAAATGGGTTGAAGCTATACCTTGCTGCACTAATGATAATAAAGTTTTTGTTAAATTTCTTAAATATCATATTTTATCCAGGTGCAGTACTCCACGTGCTATAATTAGTGATCAAGGGTCACATTTTTGTAACCGTTCTTTTGAGGCTTTGATGTGCAGGTATGGAGTCACCCATAAGGTTTCTACAGCTTACCATCCACAAACCAATGGCCAAATGGAACTAGCAAATAGGGAGATTAAGTGAATACTTTAAAAAACAGTAAATCCAAATCGAAAAGATTAGTCTTTGCGCCGCTTTGGGCATACCAGACAATATACAAGACGGTTCTTGGAGCATCTCTTTATTGGTTGGTATTCGGCAAAGCATGTCACTTACCGGTAGAACTTGAGCATAGAGCATATTGGGCTATTCAAAATTTTAATTATGACTTGAAGATGTCCAGTGAGGAGAGGAAAATGCAACTTTGTGAACTTGCGGAGTTGAGGGATGATGCATATGATAATGCTAAGGACTTAAAGTCAAGAATGAAAGCAGTACATGATCAGAAAATACTCCGGAAAAATTTTGAACAAAGTAATCTAGTTTTTCTTTATGATTCTCGGTTACACTTCCATCCAAGAAATTGATATCACGATGGAAGGGACCTTATATTGTGAAGAGTGTTTTTCCAAATGGAGTGGTAGAAGTTGAAGATCCCTCCGATTGTCGTACATTTCAAGTTAATGGCCAAAGGTTGAAGCTCTACTTGGAACATGAACGTGTTAAAGATAGGCCCGAAGAGATCTCTTTGGTGCCACTGGATTATCCTTCTTAATCGGGTACTTTTGTTCCATTGTATATTAGTTTTATTTTTTTTTCATTTTTATTTATTTATTTAGTTTTCTTTACTTTTTTTTCTTTCTCTCTCTCGACTTTTTTCTTTCACATGGGGACTGATGAGTGCCAAATATTGCATATTTTGACCCCTTAATTTACATTTGTTAGCTTAGGAATTTGTTACTTTGAGTTGTTTTTCATTGTTTTACAGGTTCACAAGCACTTGGAAAAGAGTTTCACTAAATTGCCAGAATTGCCCGTACAGATAAGTCATTTTTGCAAATTAAACTGTATTGATTCATGAAGAACCATGAGATGAGCCATATATGCTTAGAAAGATCCGGAAGTCTATTTTCTGGAGAATTTTACAGCTCATAAAAATGATTTTTCTAAAGAAATTTATGGCAGTTTTAGTAGACAAAGGTAAAGCTGTGCGGGATTTCAGCGTGGGTAGAAGTTTTGAAGGGCATGTGAAGGCATAAATCCCACATCCCACATCGGTTGGAAAAACATTTCTATATCCCACATCTTATATCGGATTGGAAACACATTGCACTCGTGGAGTTCCCCTATAAAAGCCTCATTTCACTTCATCAAATGGGTGTGCAATCTCGGAGGCTTTGCTACCCAAAGGGTGTCTGGAAGGCTTTGCTACCAAAGGAGGAGACCGGAAAGGCTTTTTATAGCAATCCAGAGGAAGCGCCACATAACATCTATGGGTGGAATTTCTCTCTCCATGTATTGTTAGTTTTAATTTATTTCTTTTAAGTTTTAAAGTTTAATGTTTAGCCCTAATTTTTCCTTGAGGTTTTTGTTGTCCATTATATTTATGGGTAACTAAATTCTCAAGTGGGGCTAAGGATGAACTTGCACAGTTGATGGTATTTTTGTTTATTTTTAATTTATGTATTTGATTTTTAATTACTAAACTCTTTTGTTTTATCATTCTCAATTTATTGGTGATGTTTTCTTTTCCAAATAATCTTAGAATTTATTCTGTTTATAGATTCAGTCATGCTTTTTCTATTGAATGGTTTAGCTCTTTGATTATGTTTGAATCAATTATTTATCTACATTGATTTAGTTCTTTACTGCAATATCGTTTCCTGAGTATATTGTCGTCGTTGGATTTTCTCAATAGTGATAATAATTTACGTATTTTAAAAGTGGTGAATGATGTTTCAAAGGGTTACATTTGGTTTAATCTTGGTTCATAAATCTACACCTTTCAATTGGGAATTTTGGAATTGAGTTCCCAGTTGAGTTATGCAATGAATTAAGAATAATTAAAATACCAAATTTGTGCAAGGGATTCTCGACGCTTTGCTGTTTCACTTTACTTTGTTTTAAATTTGCATTTACAATCAATCTTTATTCTCCATTAATCACTTGATATTTTTCTTTAGTTTCTTTGTATCTTCTACTATTCTTTTAATTTGTCTCCCTGTGGAATCAACACCCCAAAGCTGTGCTACAACTACCGCGTTATTCTTTGGGCGTAATCAAATTTTGGCACCGTTGTCGGGGAGACGGTAGAAGAATTGCTAGATAGTTTTTCTTTTAAACAGTTTGTAAAGGCAGTAACTTCATTCCTTCTTTTAGCTTGCTGCAATATTTTTTTTCTTCTCCTTCTTTCTTTTTATAGTAATTTTTTTATTTTTTTACCTTGCATGCACAAATATAGAGACGCTTTGGGTAGAGTCGCTTATATACTTCTATTAGAGTCATAATTAAAAATTTTAAAATCTTTTATTTGACAATCCATCTAGTCCTGAAGAAATGAGTGACCACGAAGATAAACCCACTAGAACCCTTCAGGATTACCTCCACCCTACACACACAGCCACTCCATCATGCATCATGTTTCCAGCTAATACTTGCCAACTAGAGTTTACAACAGGGATGATACAGTTACTCCCTACGTTTCATGGCTTGGAAAATGAAAACCCATATGTGCACATTAGGGAGTTTGAGGAAGTAGTTGTGATTTTTCATAGTCAAAATGCAACTGATGACATTGTGAGACTTAAGTTCTTTCCTTTCTCTTTGAAGGATAGAGCTAAGAGTTGGCTATACTCACTGAGACCATGATCTATTTGGTCATGGAATGAGATGACTAAAGTTTGCTTTAATAAATACTTTCCCCAACATAAAACCAACACTTTAAAAAGGCAAATCTCTACCTTTGCACAAAAGGACAGTGAGACTTTGTATCAGTCTTGGGAAAGATTTAAGGAGTTGTTAAGTATGTGCCCTCACCATGGGTATGAGAACTGGCGCTTAGTGAGCTATTTTTATGAGGGACTTACATATAAAGAGCGCCAATTTGTGGAGATGATGTGTAATGATGAGTTCTTACAAAAAGATCCTGATGAGGCCATAGAATACCTCAATGAGCTTGCTAAAAAAGCTCACACGTGGACTAGACCTAGTGCTACTGAAAGCACAAATAGGTCACGACCTGTAGGAAACCCAAATAGTGGTGGAATTTACCATCTTAGGGAAGAGGATAACCTAAAGGCTAAAGTCGAGATGCTTACTAGGGAACTAGATGTGTTAAAGACTAAGAGCTTAAAGCCAACACACGTAGCTAATCATGCAAGGTCTTTTGGACCATGTTTTGTGTGTGGTGGGGTAGATCATCTCGTCCAAGAGTGTCCACATTTACTGAGATAGGAGGGATGTATGAGGAACAATGTAATGCCTTAGGTATGTACAAGAAGCCTTTTTAACCTTTCTCTTATACCTATAATCTGGAGTGGCGCAATCACCCCAATTTTAGCTGGAAGTCTGAAAACCAGCCGTCTGCACAACCCTCTAGATCATATCCTGCACCATATCATGCACCTGCATCTTCTTGGAGTCCTTTAGAAGAAACTTTGCATGCTTTTATTGAGGCACAAGGTAAGACTAATCAAATATTTGAATCTTTGATTACACAGGTTGTTGAAGAAAATATGGAGATAAAGAGCCAAGTGTCCAAATTGATAAGCTCCTCAGGTGTGAATGAGAGAGGTAAGTTCCCTTCCCAAGCTCAATCCACACCCCATGGTCAACACATGGCGCAAAATATTTTGAAGGATGTGAATGCCATTGTGACACTAAGTGGTCAGTCATTACACATCTCAACAACGAACAAATCAGAAGATGATGACGAGAGCCACCATACATACATGATTGACTCACTCATAGAAATGTCTATTACTTTAATCCATTGGAGTCCACCCTCACCCATGGTTTCACAAGAGCAGATATTGAGCCAGACTCTGTAGATGTTATTGATCACATCCTTGAGGCCTCTCCAAAGCATACAAGCACCAAATTTAGCAGTGAAGCAGTTGCTGGTGCATTCAACTTATGTTTTTCTATGAGGGAATAAGAGCGTCTGGCTGAAGACATAAAATTTAGCGCTCATGGGAGGCACCCTACAGCTTATCATTTATATTTTTATTGTTTTTCCTATTTCTTGTTACTATTTATTATTAGCATTTTGTTGTTTTCCAGTATTACCTTCGTATTTTTTTTCAGAGACAAATATGCGCATCAATTCAAGTTTGGGGGTGTGCTATGAGCCATACTAGCCCAGCTAGTTCTTTATCTTCCAGGTCAGCTCTTTCCATGTTGTTCACATATTGGGGATAATGTGTGATGCCCAATGCTGGGAAGAAGTTAGAGAGAAAAAGATATATGGCCTAGAAATGATAGACTTGACTACTGAGAGAATCAAACAGGTTAGAGAGAACCTCAAAGCATCCCAGAATAGACAGAAGGGATATGCTGATAAAAAAGATGACCTCTCGAGTTCCTAGTTGGTGATTGGGTATTTTTGAAAATATCTCCATGGAATGGTGTGTTGAGGTTTAAAAAGAAGGGAAAGTTGAGCCCGAGATTTGTGGGGCCATATGAGGTGATCGAGAGAATTGGACCAGTAACATATCGTTTGGATTTGCCTTCAGAATTAAAGCAATTACATAATGTGTTTCATGTGTCACTGCTGAAAAAGTACTTACACGATGAATCCCATAGTATCTAGAATCTGGCGATAGAATTTCAGGAAAATTTGACTTTTATGCAAGTAGTGGTCAGAATCCTAGACAGAAAGGAACAATTCTTGCGCAATAAAGTCATTCTTTTTATTCAAGTATTATGGAGAAATAAAGATGTCAAAAAATTCACGTGGGAGCATAAAGCAAGAATAAAGAAGGATTACCCCCATCTTTTTCTTGAATTAGGTAAGGAAATTTTGGGAACGAAATTTTTGTAAGGTGGGTAGAATTGTAATACTCATATTTGTAAAGTAAGGGTAAAGAAGTACTTTAATAAACATGACATAAAGTTAAAATAATATATATATTTAAATGCGAAAAATCAAATTTTTATAAAACAATTTAAAAAACAAAAAAATTTTGGGACGTCCAGTAACGTCCAAGAGGAAGAAGAAGAAAAAAAAAGGAAAATGTGGCAGCAGGTGGCAACAACTGCTGCCAAGTGTAAATGGGTAGCCTTGCATGTGTTACAGCAAGATGATAACGTGGGGAGTTTTTCCACCTGCTGCCAAGTGTAAATGGGTAGCCTTGCATGTGTTACAGCAAGATGATAACGTGGGGAGTTTTTGTGGCATCAACTTTTATATATATACACTTATAATATGTAAACGTAAAATTATACTTATCAGATTTCGTTTAGTTTTCTTTCAAATTACTCTATTTCTTTAAACTCTTGATGACTGAAAGAAAGGTTGAAAGAGCAAAATTTTGAAGAGGTTTACGGGAGAATTTTATAGAGAGTCACGAAAAACTATCAGAAAAACAGAAGGTAATAATGTAATATTTATTTTTGAATATTTAGCATACATGAAATTTCTCGGAATTCAAAGTGAGAATTTTCAAAGGGTGTGGTTTATGAAGAATTGAAGAATAAATCAGAAATTTAATATAAATGTTATGTCATGCGTTTACGATCAGCAACCCTTAGAAAATTGCTGAGAGGAACTGGAAGGGAAATTGTTGAGAGGAACAGGAAAGACAAATAGGTGATCCATGAGTAGTTTTAAGTGTTACTTGGTGAGTTAGATTTACTTTAAGTAATCTAAATAAAAAATGAAATATCTAGTGATAATATTAAAATAAATTATTAGCTTATGCTTTGGTAATAGATAAAAATTTAATTGATAGGTATGATATAAATATTGGACATGTAGAAAATTATTATGTGAAAAGAAATATTATTAGAATAATGAGTCGAGTTAATAATGATAGTGATAAATAAAATTCTTGACAAGTTTTGGTTAATAAATTAATGTGATATATGAAGAGAAGAAATTAGGGAAATTTATCAAGCAGAAATTTGAAGAAAGACAGGATAACTAAATTTAATATTTGAATTCATTTTATTTTGATATTATTGTTCATATGTATATTTCATATCATTGTTCATATGCATGTATATAAAAGAAAAGAACCATAAGAGGGCCTGTTTAATTGAAAAACCGTGACAACCGGTATATGCTGAAAATAAAATGAACACCATGACAGCCGGTATATGCTAGAAATAAATGAAAAACCGTGACAGCCGGTATATGCTGAAAATAAATACCGTGACAGTCGGTATATGCTGGAAAGAAAAGAACTGGGAGGGGGCCGGTCTAAGATAAAAACATGTCGACATTTGGGAAGACGTTCCCTAATAATAATAATTCATGCATTGCATCTATTTTACATGTTAATATTTTTACTAAAATGTTGTTGATATTGTGCATTTATTTTAGATAAATGAGTCTCACAGAGAGACAGTTACAGTGAGAAAAAGACATAGAAGTATGATATGTTATGAATTATTTAAATGTTAGACTATATACTATTATCCAGTCATATGAGAGGTAAACGATTAAATATAAAGGGCTATTTATACAAATTGAATACTTCTAGTAAATTTAATTCACTGAGCTTGTGAAACTCATCCCTCATTGTACAATGATTTCAGGTAGAGACAGGACAAATAATCTGGTGGGTTGAGAGTCAGACGAAACCATTTTTTGTAAGCCACGTACGTGTCACCATCCTCAGAAAAATGAGAAAATGAAATACAAAAATTTTATTTTGTAAATATTCATGCATTTTACGTTGTATATTATGTTTAAATTAATATCAGATTGATGTACCTCCCCTGTTGAGGGTTAAGATAAAAATTTCTGTTAGTATTATTTTTATTGTTGTATATATATGTCGTGCTGGAATTCTCAAAATGTGATGACACCGTCTCGAGGTGGCCAACTCGAGATGGACCATTACAATAACATATTCTACACTCGTATTACTGTATTTTTAAATCATACACTTCTATCACTTATCTTATTCATAATTTGAATTTTTGTTACAAAAACATCACTGCCATCATCTTTACGTTAGTCAACATTATTTTTTCAGTCAAAAAGTATGACAACTCATCAATTAATTTTCAAAAAATTGAAAAGTGCCCCTAAATATGTTTCAACCCTTTCAATCTTGACTATATATTTTCAAAACCTAATTTGACTTTATGTTGCCTCGTTGACCATGTGTGTTGTCTTCTCCATATCAGCATACCATCTCCATCTTCGTTATTTAGAAGTTTCAATTGAAGAAAATTGTAGATCTGATGAACATGTCTTCATATCTATTCTAGATTTATAGAAAATCAAATTTATTCGGATCTATTTCAGACTTACAGAAAATAAAAAAAAAAATCACACTATCTTCAATTAACGATCATAGCTGCTTTTTTTTTTTCTTTGCTACTTTTTTTCTATAGCCACCGAAAAAGCCCGTATTGGTAAATTTTGAAAACACACGGGAAAAAATCCACTATTCTTTTAACTAATTCCATTTCAACCAATGAAAATGATGACGAATAGAAAAGTAAAGAAAATTTCAAGTCACTTATCTTATTATTTCGTTTCAATATCTGGAAGTTGAACTACTCCTAATTCACTTCAACCTCAGGAAAAAAGAAACTGTAGTACGTACAACAGATAAAGCTTTTGTTTTGTCATATCAAAAGAATTTAAAATTTCATGATAATTTCTTATTTCCCACATTTTCTCAGCAACGTATTGAATTAAAACAAAAATTTTAGAAAGCGAAATTGAATAAAAATAAAGAGAAAGAAAAACTAATAAGATGGAACTTGGAAGAATTTTCTCAATTAATGAAGAAACGAATTTGCCCCTACATAATAAAATGATAATTAATCAAATTGGGAATTGATAAATGCTGTAAATACTATAAGAAATGACAGTATCCTCACTTCTCTTTTCAAGATTAACAATAAGCGAGAAAATTATCAAATAGGATTCTTGCAAATATGTCAAAGAAAAAAGACGAACAGAAACACACAGAGAGTCAAAGAGAGAAGCAAACCATGGAAGCAACCAAGTGGGGAAGGAAGATATCGGGCTTAGTGGAGTTGCGGGCATGGGTCTAGGCATAAGGAAGAGAACTTGAAGGGGAATTTGAGAAAAGATGGGACTGCGAATGGAATGCTGCTAGATTGCTGGTGGCGGTGCGTAGGATAAGCTTGTTCGGGGCGCAGGATAAGTAACAAGTAGTTCTCTTTGTTGGTGCTGGTGAACCAAGTAAAGATGAGGAAGAAACAAACGGTGTCGCGCTAACTTCTTTGTCGGGAAATCAGAAGGGTCGAATCGCAGGTTAGAGAGAGAAGTGAGAGAAGGATAGGAGAGAGAGAAGAGGGAAAGAGGTTAGGGACTTACCCAGTCCTTTTTAGCGCTAAATCGCGGGAAACCGACTAGACGGTGGCTGAGTCGTTAACAGCGACAAAGTGGGAAAAATTGTTACACAGAAAGAGACAAAATAGAGGAGAAAGACGAGGAAGAGAAGAATTGAATTGGGCATCAACAGTTTCGCAATCTTAATTTTTATGTTTGAAGTTAACAGAAATAACAGTTAAACATGGTTCAATATTGGATGTGTATGTTTTCAAAACATGATAATGTAAATATATAATAAATTAATTGATATTTCAGAAGCATGGGAAAGTGTTTAATTAATTAATTGTTTTATAATATAACATACTTTCTTAATATGTGCAAATTGAGTTTATTTTCAAGTATTTACTCATATACTCGAATGCAATGGGTTAGAAATAATTTATAATTTATAAAAATATTTTTGAAACAATTTATAATAAAACAACAATTAAGTTATATGCATTCTATTTGTTTGTAAAAAAAAAATACAAAACTATTTTATAAAATATTTATTTAAAGGTTTTTGACATAACTTCTGCTTTAAACGAAAGTGAAAGATTAATCTTTTATTATATAAATTAGTTAAATTGTGCATTTTTAGAAAGATGGTGGTGTAGTGGTTAGCACTTTGGACTTTGAATCCAGCGACATGGGTTCGACGCTCGGTAGAACCTTTTTTTATGCTTTGTGTTTTCACCTTTTTAGTTGTATCCTATGCGGTGCCTGTAAATTTTAGTAATATCCCCACCAAAATTTTCTTTCTTTCACTTTCCATTCATTTTCTTTTCTATCTTCTGATTGCACACCGCCAATGGAGAAGGGAAGTTACAAAACCCTAGAAATCGTTCAAAAAAATCCAAATTCTCCAGTTTTTTACCTTTACCTAAATAGACCATCTCTCCGCAACGCACTGTCACGTGACTTCTTCACTGAATTCCCCAAAGCTCTATCATCTCTCGACCAAAACCCTTATGTCAACGTTATCGTCCTCTCCGGTGCTGGCGACCACTTCTGCTCGGGCATCGACCTTAAAGCGCTGACCTCTATCTCTGACGAGTCCATCTCCGGAGAACGTGGCCGCTCCGGTGAAAGGCTGCGGCGTGAGATCAAGTTCATGCAGGTGGCTATCACCGCCATCGAGCGGTGCCGGAAGCCGGTGATTGTCGGGATCCACGGTGCGTGTGTCGGCGGCGGGGTTGATATCGTGACCGCCTGTGACATACGGTTTTGCACGAAGGACACATTCTTCTCGGTGAAGGAGGTTGACTTGGCGATCACAGCGGATCTCGGCACGCTCCAGAGGCTGCCCGGGATGGTCGGGTACGGTAACGCGATTGAGTTGGCGTTGACGGGTCGGAGGTTTTCGGGTCCGGAGGCGAAGGAAATGGGTCTGGTCTCTCGGGTTTTCAGTTCCAAGGAGGAATTGGATGAGGGCGTGAGGATTGTTGCTGAGGGTAAGTTGGTCTATTCATTCTTGTTTCGCTTATTGCAATTGTTTTTTGGTAAATACTGTTATTAATGGGCTTATTTTGTTAAAAACCCGATTATCTCTCTCAATTGTGTATATCAGTATATTGCTCTTTGCTACTCGCCAACTATAAATTAGTCACTTCCTCTCTTTTAGAGACTTAATTTTATGATTTTTGCTGAATAGTGATTTTAATGGGAATATAATCTTTCACTGAATCGCAATACATGCAATTCTAAAGTCTTGGGTTTGGAGCTTGAAAAATTGAATTGAAAGGAACAAAGGCTACTTTGTTTAAATTTTAGAGTTGTGTGACTAGAATAATAAATAGATGAATGTGAGGATATGCATTTGCAGCATTTATGATGTTAATTGTAGGCATGCTCATACAGTAAATTTTGACTCTTCAATGTATGGAGATTCTCCGGCCTTTCTCGCCATCTGACCGTGGAGAGTACCTCTGGTCCTGGAAAATTTCCATGGCCCAGGTCTAGGCAAGAATTTTTCGAAAAGCGGAGGCATTTTGTTATATATACATGGTGACTTGTGTATCTACTGGCTGTGGTGTTTAGTATTTTTTTTATATTTTATTTTGAGGGATGAAAAGAGGATAAATTCTTAGAGCCAGGACTTGATCTTTGGGTATCTTTGGTGAGTGTCTGCGATGCTTTGTAGTAGTCTACATGTTGTTAGAGAAAAATAGGAATTGTGAATAGATTAAGAAATAATCACTAGTGAGTGCTTGCTTTAATATGCGGCCAAATCATGGTTAAAGATGGTTTGTGGTGAAGAATCGCATGCATCACTATTTAACTAGACCAATAAATGTGGCTAGTATGACTTTCTGGATAAAGCAAAGAATTTATTTATCCAAATGAACTGAATCACAAAGCAGTAAGCAGTTTAATACAAGAAAATACGGAAAATAGAAGAACTTAGCAGCAAACCTGCAACAACAGAAAACTAGGAGAAACCAGAAAACCTAGAAATGGAACTCAAATACAAGTAGGAGTGTGTATTTGGTTAATTCGACTAAAACGGTTGAGAATTTTGATTAATGAAATCGAAATAAGAAATATCGGTTAGCCGCAATTATATTTATCTGAAACATAGTCCAACATTTAAGTGTGAAAAAGAATCCAACATTTAACTGTGAAAAGTAATCTAAAATTACACCAAAACAATCCAACATTTCATACAAATATGCAATATGAGCACCACACTACCACTTACATAATAATCCAACATTTAGCTAAAAAATTATTGAAGATTACACCAAAACGATCCAACATTTTACACATATGCGTTTGTGTCAGAGAGGGTTATGTGCAACGTGGATTTGGGAGTCTGGGACTTAAGATGAGTGGGTTTAGGGTTAACAAGGAAAATTTCCCTTTTTTGCCTAGGTATTTACAAAATAAACATAATTAATAAAATAAGGTAAAAAATTATTTCAGTCAATTCGTGTAAAATGGTTAGCGTTTTTGTTAACTGTAACCTAACCGAATTAACCATTTAACTGAACCGTTTTAATTGAATCGGTTCAGTTAGTTTGACTAATCGGTTTTAATTGAATTTCACACACCCCTAGATAGAAGGAAAATAGCAAACTAATCTAAGTTAATAATACCCAATTTTCACAAAGGGTTCTGTGTCTAGAGACTGCCTTCATATTATCAACACCCAGCACTTTGTCTCTCATGCTTTTTAACTATAAAAAAAAGCACTTTGTCTCTCACATTTGCCATGATAATTGATAAAATAGAATTCCTAGGATGAAATGCTTTCCGATCAATTCTCATATTCCTTTCTCTCTAGAGATTGTAAATTACTGCATTCCAAGTCAGTTTCAAGATAAAAGCAACCTAAGAGTTGCCTCTTAGATGCGCTATAGCCCAAGCAAGCTTGGTTTGCCATTTGCCAATGTCCAATGCTGTTTCTATCAACAGTGGCAGGATGAATTAGTTTACTCCAAACAGAATAGGAGAAAGTACAGCTGAAGTATAGATGGTCGCGAGATTCTTCAGCTCTGTTATAAAGAACATAAGTTGTATCACGCCCTAGTCAATATTGGAAAATTATTTTATGTTCAATTTTTTTTCCTTTTGTTGCTCTAAGAAAATAGTTTTGGCAGGAATTGCTGCCAAGTCTCCTCTTGCTGTCACGGGGACGAAGGCAGTCTTGCTAAAAGGCAGGGATCTGACTGTGGATCAAGGATTGGATTATGTAGCAACTTGGAACTCTTCTATGCTTCTATCAGAAGATCTAATGGAGGCAGTTGCAGCACAAATCCAGAAAAGAAAAGCTGTTTTTGCCCGACTTTGATGGTATGAAGGCTTAACCTGCCTATGGCAGAATATATGCTCTACTTTTCTTTCATTGCCTCCCTTCTTATTGACCTTCTTGTTGCTGTTGTTGCTTAATTTTGAGGTCTGTTCCCCTTTTTTCTTTTGTCTTTGGAGGTGTTTTCGCGGGAGAGGCTTGCAGGATCAACACTTAATTATAGGTGGATTTATGTTTCTTTGATGGTTTCAGCTTGTAATAAGAAATATAATCGTTAAATATTTCATACAAATGTTGGGATTTTCTCACCATATACCCAAGAAATTTTTTCTAGGACACATTTTAAGAAATATATGTAGTCATGTAGGACACTGCCACATGTTGTAACTATGTATTTGAAGGGAAGGTATCAAATAATTGTCCATGATCATGAAGATTTTATGCCTGTTTGAAATTTTGTGTACCTGATGTCATGTTGTTTTTTTTCCTTTCCCTTTCCATTGGTTAGTGCATAACGCTCCAAATCATGTTACCTCAATTGCCTTGAGATCATAGTTGTAAGTTAAGTTTAGTTTTGTTTCGGCCGATAACATTAAAGCGAAGCGAAACACTTCTATATTTCATTTCACTTTTTATTTTGGTCTGTTTCGGTCCAAACATCATATTTCGGTTGAAATATTATAATTTTAATTTTTTATATTTTTGAAAATTTTAAGCGGTGATTTGAAAATTTTCACTATTTCTCTTCAATTGGGTTATGTGGGTGATATCTTTATCTTTATCATTTGATATTTGAAAGATAATTATTTTATTATGATATGTTTATATATATATATATATATATATATATATATATATATAAAAGAGGTATGTAATTTGATAGTAGGACAAAGTTTTAATTTAAATTTATATAAAAAATAATAATTTGTTATTGATTTTAAAGGAAAATTTTGAGTAAGATTAATTTGTATATTTGAATGGTAATCGTTTTATTAAGATGTAATTTGATTGATAAATTTCTCCTCGTTATCTTAACTAGGACGGGGACAGGTAAAGTATCTGTCTCGAATCCTTTTCAAATATTTATTAAGTATATCTATATATATTTTATGAATTAATATCAAATATATATATATATATATATATATATATATATATATATATATTGTTGGTCTTACTTATGATATGGTTGTTTCATGTATATTAACTAAGTTTATTATCCAATTTTAAAACTAATTTGTAGTGTTTATCTATTGTTCATGTTTACTGACAACAATTTAATCTGAAATCATGGGCTTCGTCCCATCCAATCCCGATTTAGGGAAAAATCCTGTCCTGTTCGAGGATTGGGATGAGGATGAAAAAAAATTTCTCCTTGTTATCTTGATGGACATGGATGAAGATATAAGTATCTGCCTTGAACCTTTCCCAAATATTTATTATGTACCCTTAAATATATTTTTTGATTAATTAGTATATTATAATCTCTGTTCAATGTGCAATTTTGTGGTGTGATGATAATTTTGTTATTCAAATTGTTTTTTAACACTTTGTTTAGAGTTATAGAAAGTGAGAAAAACTCTCCACCGATATCCAATTCCAAAAAGAATTTTTTCCCATCACCATCTCTCACGGTAGGATGAAAAAAATTCTTTCATCGTGAACTTGGAGAGTATATATAGATGAGGAATATAAGCTTGACCCGGACTCACCTTATTCACATTTTTATATGATGATTAAGTTATAATGACGTGGTTCACACTAGCTAGAACACTTGATCTCCGAGATTCACCATATTTTTCTAATTTGGCTGCTTTTGCCAGAGATGACGAGATTGAATTTCATGTATGTCAATTTGCTTAAGTTTTTGTCAGTAGTCTATTTTGTGACATTGAAGTGTGATTGAAAAATTTGTCCAAATTTTTTTTGATAATGGAAAGTTTGTCCATTATGGACTTACAATTAAGGATAGAGACATGGGAGTATTTTTTATTCTGGCTGTGTACGGAGACAAAAAATCAAGGCATCACCAATTTGAACTGTAGGTTTGAAAAATTTTACTGATATATGTAATTTGATCGATAAATAATTAAAAATTTATTAAATTTAAAAGCATGTATTAAAATGAATTGAAATCGAAATGTTTATTTAAATAATTAAATTGAAACATTATTTGACGTAAAAAAAATTAACAACTTTGTTTAAGGTACGGAAGAAAAAAAAAAGTTTTAAAAATAGGCTGCACAAAATGGGTGATGATTAAAACCGATAGAAGCATGAAAATGGGTTCCTTGGTGACTGTTTGCGGTTTGATCCATAATAAGGTTGGGGACTGGGATCCATGGCTTTGTTGCTAATATTGGCTCATCTCAAGTCGTTGTTGCTGAATTATTGGGTCTGTTTCATGAGCTTAAGCTTGCGTGGCAGTTGGGGTTTCAACGAGTGGTTTGTGTGGAATTGAATCGTTTGATGTGAAGATGATACAAGCTTTCTCCTCCTCCAATTCATTAAGATTTTTGCCGTAATTTCGGCTTGCAAAGAATTTTGATCAGCAGGGAGTGGAATTGCATAGTTTTTCACTTGCACAATGAGCCCAACAGATGCGCGGATTGGCTCGCAGGCCAAGCCTGTGGCTCATGTTTGTTTTCTCTTAGCGGACCTGCCCACTCTAATTTACAAAAAAATATATATATATTTCATAATTACCACCTTACCCAAAAATCTCTGAAGAAAACATTTCAAAACAGAATAATTTTAGTAAAGCATTTCAGTCATCCAAATTTAACTTTTTAAAATGAAGGAGGGCTTTATAAAAATAAATTGTTTTTACTACAATATAGGAGAAGAAAAGAAAAAGGAAAATGGAAAATGGCTTAAACTAAAATGCATGTGTGCGTAATCTTAAATAAATTATGGGATAGTTCTAGTCTACCACATGATCATAGGTGGGACTTATCAAAACTTGTCATGTCATTCAATTTACTCGTAATATGTCAAATTATAAGAAACAAGTCAATCATATGGATTTGAGTTTGCATGGTTTGATCTCAGTTTATCGTTTATGTTACTTTTTTTTTTTTTGAGTGAACAAACTTAAAATTGACACGTGTTTTATCAAAAAAAAATCTAAAAATTAAATCAACCAAATTAATGGATAAAAAAAAAATCTCGTGTAATTATCATAGTTAATTCTAACATAAAAAATAACATGTTAAACTCGTAGTATTCAAAAATTTCTCCACAAAATCAGACCATTCAGCTATTAAAGGGCATGTTCCAGACATTTGTAAAGCATCACCCATGAAAAAAGAAAACACGTGTCTGTTTCTCCAACACAGATTTCACCCTCTGTGAATGGAACATTCTGTCAAATCTCTAGAGGTTTCTTCTGTCGAGGCAAGGGGAATATTCTCGACTCCAATGAAAATGAACAATCTTTCTCATCCTCTGTTATGGACCAATTATTATTTTTTGTTTCACCAACACCTTAATTATAATTACCCCCATCATGTGTATTTAGCTTCTATTTGCTCTAATCCAAAAAAAATAAAACTCCAAATCCTTGTTGTGCCCTTTACCTCTTCAAATCCAAAGATATGGCTCTCAAAACCATTCATGTCGCTGATGTGCCTAATTTTGACCACGTCAAGTTAAATTCAATTTGGTATTCTAAAGGTTAGTTTTCTTCTTCTTCTTCTTTTTTATTATTTTTTTTATTCAGTCACAAACTTTTTTATGGTTTTGCGGATTAGATGATGATGAGATAAAGGGGGAGTATAAATTTCCAAAATTCGTGCTGATGGGACATAGAGGGAGCGGGATGAACATATTGCAATGTGCTGATGAGAAAATGAAATTGATCAAAGAGAACTCGATTTTATCCTTCAATGCCGCTGCTAATTTCCCTCTTGATTTCATTGAATTTGATGTTCAGGTGAGATACATATAAATGCATGCCTTTTTCCCTTTCAATTTTCTCACGCTTTTTCTGCAACCAAACGTGGCACAATTCTTAGTATCTGTTGATTTATTCCCCGATTGAATCTAAAAAAAAATTTATTCTCTAATTGTTTTTCGGTGAGTTATTTCACTTTGCTGCTTTCCCTCTGTTTTTTTTTAAAAAATAAAAAAAATATGCTTTTGTTAATTGTGGGGCACGTGGAAAGTGCACGTGAGTAATCGGAGGAAAGAAATCTGACAGATTCTTTTTCCATTTGCCGCGGGCTGTTGTTGTTACTCAGACGGAACGGTCGGCTCAATCAGGTTCGATTTACTTTGAGTCATAGATTGCAAATCATTTTGGATTGGGTCGGGTTTGATTTGTATTATATTAATTTTAAATTGTGGGTTTTGTGTTATATTGAATTGGATTAATAAAAAAAATATTTATATTTAATTAAAAAAAAATATTTTATTTACATATAATATGATTAAAAAAGTTACATTATTAAATATTTAAAAATTAATTAATAATAAATCAATACTTAATTATTTAAATAATTTTTTTAATACAATATGCAATATTATGATTTTTAGTCTTAAAATTCAGTTTTAAATTATCTCAAACAACTACTCTACAAAGTTATTCTCACTAGTAACGTCTTATACCAAATTTTGGAGATTAAATTTCATATAATCACTTAATTTCAATATATTTTTCAGGACCACTAAAAATAAAATTTTATTGTGACTTGAAGAATAATAAATTTTTTTATTATTTTTCTTAATTTTTATTTGAAATTAATGAGATTACTCATATTAATAGAATGTTGATCTATGCATGTCAACACATGTAAATCAATAATTAATTAATTATTATATAATTTATTTTATTTGACACATATTAAATTAATTATTATCCTAATTTTAGAAAGTAATTTTTTTATAATATATATATATATATATATATATATATATATATATATATATATTCAAGTCATTTTGAGTCGAATCGTTTTAGGTTCGGATTGTTTTGGGTTTCGGATCATTCGGGTCATATTATTTTGATGTATTTTCTGATCGATCGGGTTTAGACCAAGTCAAATCGGGTTTGGATCATGTTATTTTGATGTATTTTAGGGTCAGTCAAGTTTGGATCGGGTCAGATTTTCGAGTCGAGTCAAATTTTGTCAACTCTAATTGTTAGCTTAGTTTTTTTTAAGACACGTGTTTTTTATTATTTATTTTTAAAAAAATATAGATAGTTACTAAAATTATCCGTTCAAATCTTCTTAAAAATTATTTAATTTTTAAAACTATAAAATAATGTTTATATGTAATTTTTTTTATTGCATTCAATCTTTTAAATTGTCCGAGACCCGATGAAAGGTGATTATTTTTTTTCTTACTTGAAACTTTTTATTTCGTTTAAGAAGATAGCCCAGTCATATGTAGTGTTTGATTACACGATCACAATTGCCTTATTAAATAACGGTTAAAATTAATTAATTGATCGTTTTGATTAAAACTATTTGTTTAATCGGTTGAATTGATTAATTGAATAATATATATTAATTGATCGGTTGACGGTTCAATTTTTTAAATTATTTTCATCGTTGAACTTATTAAAAAATTAATTAATATAATTAATAATATATATATATATATATATAATATCAAAATACTCATATTAATTCGATAGAATCGATTAAAAAAATTGTTCCAAAAATATCTATTAAAATTTTTTAAACGATCAAATTGAGCCCTTCGAACATTTGAACACCAGTGTGTGTGAGAGTTGATTGTGATCTATGGATATTCCCTTAATTCCTTTTATTTATTTACTTGTTTGTTTCTTTCCACCAAAATTTTGTGCCAATTTCTTTTCTTTTCCGTTAGAAACTTATGCACTCACTATCCAATAATGATCTCAATTAAGGGTACTGATCAGTTTACTATTTTTTTTTTTTCTCTTATGCCATTCTTGCTTTTACTACATTTGGATAAACAAATCTTATTTCTTCCAGGTGACAAAAGATGACTGCCCAGCCATTTTCCATGACAATTTCATCCTCACCAAAGAAAAGGACCAAAAGGTTGGTTTAGTTGTTCACTTTCTTTTCAACATTCAAATTGTTCGGTATCGTTTGGCTTACCTTTTCAAACAATTTTAGTTTTTAAAAAACATAAGTTAGATTATAAAATCAAATAAAATTATTTTTAAAAAAAATCAGAAGCTGAAAGGTAAATTATGAAAAACTGATTTTTTTATCAATTTTTAGTTTGGTAGCCCTTTTCACACAATTTTATTGAATATATTTGAAGTCGCTTTTAACTCCTGATAACTTAGACCAAATGGGAAGGGTGATTTACCTTTTATCAGAAGATAATCAAAATATTAGAATTTCTATATATACTAATTAATTATAATATTGGGTATTCATTTTCAGGGTGCTCTGATTGAGAAAAGAGTCACAGACCTCACTTTGGCTGAATTCCTTTCCTATGGACCCCAATTAGAAGCTGGAAATGTAATTATGATTCCCCACCAAATAAGTTTTCTATGCTGAATTTTCTGTTCTAATTAAACTGATACATTTATGTTGATTGTGTGTTTTACACTGTTTTTATTCAAATTCAGGTAGGGAAACCTCTCTTTAGGAAAACAAAAGATGGTAAAATCTTTGAATGGAAAGTTGAAAGAGATGATCCTCTATGTACCTTGCAAGATGTTTTCCAGAAGGTTAATCATTCAATTGGATTTAACATTGAACTGAAGTTCGATGATCAGATCGTCTATAAAGAGGAAGAACTCACTCATGTTCTAAAAGTTATTTTGCAGGTATATCTGCTTGATGCTTTATGCCTCATTTGGAATAAATAAATTTTTTAAAAAAAATATGGTATTTATTTGCAATTTCATAGTTTTATGTCTGGAAAGCTAACAAACTTTAGAAATAATTTTTAAATGAGAAATTTAGTAAACCTGTAACAAATCTTATTAAAATTAATGGAATTTGCCAATAAAATGAATTTCATACTTCACTCGATTTCAAACAGGGTGTTAGTCGTCTGTTAGACTGGAAATTTGATCTTTTAATTGCTTATTTTTTAGTAGTGGTAATATTGTTAATCCAAATTTCATGGGGCAGGTGGTATTTGAGCATGCTAAGGACAGACCTGTAATCTTCTCCAGCTTTCATCCCGATGCAGCCCAATTAATCAGGAAATTGCAGACCACATACCCTGTAAGATCACCTTCTTCTCCCTTTAGTGCGCCTGTTTGCGAAACCGGATTAAGATAAGAACAAGCTTAAATGCTTTTATTTGAATGTATTTTAAAGGTCTTTTTGCGAATGCTGCAATTGCAGGTGTTCTTCCTAACTAATGGAGGATCTGAAATTTACCCCGACGTAAGAAGGAATTCTTTAGATGAAGCCATCAAGGGATGCTTGTCCGGTGGCTTGCAAGGGATTGTGTCCGAAGTCAAGGCTATCTTAAGAAATCCCAGCGCAATAGCAAGAATAAAAGAGTCGAAGCTTGCCCTTATAACCTATGGCCAATTGAAGTAAGTTCCATTTTTCTAAAATTTCCCTGTTAATTGGTAGGAAGGAAAAGTTGGAGGAAGGTTGAGGGAGCAGAAAAAAAAAATAGAGTAAAGCATTTTCTGTTTAATTGGTAAGAGATAAATTTCAAAGGAAAGAAAATTAGAGAATCCATATTTTCTTCCAGCTTTTCTTCTTTTAAGTTATAGTAATTGTCAACACTGTTAAATTGGGAGGATTTGAGAGTGAAAGATCATTCATTTCTTCTCTGTTTTTTGTTTCTTTCCTCTCACTTTTCCTTCCTGTCAAATCTCTCCCCTATCGATTATAGCGGAAAGATTAATTTGATTGCATTAACTAATATGCATTTTGCAGCAATGTGGCAGAGGTAGTGTACATGCAGCACTTACTGGGTGTGGAAGGAGTTATCTTTGATCTAGTTAAGGAGATCACAGAGGCAGTCTCAGATTTCAGTATTATTTCAGCTGAGGAAGGTGAGGGAGAGAGGTTATTTGGAGAGGAAGGAAAGATACAAGTAAAAACAAAGCTCCAATTCTCAAAGGATGAACTCTCATTTATGTTGAAGCTTTACCAGAACTGATACAGCTTTGAAAGCCAATTTAAAAATGAGCTTTCCCTCATCAATAATAGGCCCTTCCCATGTATTGTAGTTTGTATCTCTTTGTACTAATCAATTTCCCCAGTTTTTTTTTTTACTTTTTAAATAATACTATAAAATCTCCCCAGTTCTGCTTGGACTACTGTTTAGTTGTTTATATAATAAAATTAATTATTGAATTGTGATTTATCATTTAACATATATTTATGATAATTTAAAAATTATAAAATAATATGTTTGTTTTAAGTTTTATCCTAATAAAATTTAAAGTTCGTTTTTTCATTCTAAAATTAGACATCTGATTAGTAAATTTAGACATTCTGTAATTGCGGCTTTCTAATATTGGGCTTTTATAGTTTTAACTATGCATGTAGCCCAATATCATAAGGCGGACATTTTAATGATTTAGTTGTTAGATTCATTTTAATGTGAAATTGATTATTCATATGAAATTAAAATGGAGATAAATAAACTCGAAACAATATGAATCTATGTGAGCTCACGCGGAATGTATAGTACTAACTCGGTAGCATTCACATTCCGGTAGAATCAATATTTTTTTTTTATCTTTAGCTATATTTAGAGTTGAAAATTTTGAATTTTAGCCTATAAACAGGAAAATATGTCATTCTCACCAGTGTGGTAGAATTGACAACTAATTTGGAGATTTAAATCCTCTGTGATTGGTCCATAGTAGATAATATAACATATCATCTGAAAAAGAAATCAATGGTTATTATTAAGTTTCATCCTCTCACGAATGCTTAATTAAAATAAATGACGTGTTAAAATTAATCATAAATTTAATTTTTATCTCAGTGAAAAAAAAATCCAAATCCATAGTTTATGGAGAAAAAATGATGAAAAGAAAAGGTACTTAATTATCTTTTTTCCCCCATATTTTGTTTATCGATCTATAGTAAAAAAATAAAAATAAAAATTATTTTTTTTATCTTTTTTTTTTCTTCCAATCTTAACAGATAGACAAAACAAATACAATACTAACAGATAGACAACCTGTTGTTTTACTGTTGATGATATCAGCATGTTGTAGGGCACTTCAAAAGAAGACATATCTTTGACGACACAATTATAATAAAAAAAAATAATCAATATTGTTGGGCTTATTTTTTTTAAAAAAAAGTTAAGTGAAATATTAAATAATTATTAATTTAGCAATTATTTTATCAAAAACTATTATAAAATCACACTCATGACTGTCATAACGAAAGCTTGGCCAGACAGGACATGTTGGGGTCACGAGGGATAAGCAAATGTGGAAATGCTTTTGCATATAAACAGTGGGGCACAAAAGAAAAAAACAGAAGAAAAGGTGCTTATCTCAAGTATCCCATAAAAACCAAAAAAAGAAGATGTAATATATATATATATGTGCTTCTGAAAGTAGAATTTGTATCTTGTAAGCTTCGAAGAAGGAGAGGGTAGTTAAAGTGCACCCTTTGTGTTCGAAGATAGAAAATGGACATCACATGCTTTCTTTGTTGTTATTTGATGCTTGGGAGCTCTTTAAGGAAGTTTCTTTGACGTGTAGCTTAAGATTAAGAAGCAAATCAGTGCTACTATACTTTCTTGGAAAATTTTGTTTTGAATTCCTATTGATGCGTGCATTTTGAGCTTTTGTTTGATCTCTATTCAAAAAAATTGTGATAGATAAGTACACTAATGGGAAATACACAATATTTTCAACAACATATTCCTTCTCTCCATTGGGATTGCAAGTTGCAGGGTTGCACCCGACACAGTAACTCAATAGAATGGGAACCTTAGGCTGCAAACCTTCCTGTCACGGGTCTGATTCAAGCTTTTACGTAGTAAAGTAGAAGAGGTTGATTAATAAGTAGACGCATTTTGTGGTCATAGTCGCATTTTAATCATGTTCTTAATGTCCTAAAAAAACTCCCTTTGCTTAATTACCTATATTTGTATATTGGTGAAGAATATTTGGTCATTGTTTTAAGTAACAGTTAAAATCAATTTTTTTTCATCTCAATTTAAAGTAAAAAAATCGATTTTAATTACTTCTTAAAACAGTTATCAAACAATAATTTTTTTTTTTTTATATATTGACGAAGGAAATGATCGAAAATGGTTCTTTTAAATAAAAGAGTCGAAAGTAAGAATTAAATCAAGAGATTGCAATCAAGTATATATCATTCATTCATCTCCCATTCATTTCATATTTTAGTCTGATTTTGACTTTTTTGAGTAAATTTTTTTTTGATATTTTTTTGATTTAAAATTATGAAAAAAAAATCTTTTTTTAGAAATTTGTGACCTCTATGTAGTTATATTTTTTAAAAAAAAAGACTAAAATATATGCATAACTTTGTAGTTTGACCAATTTTCATAATAAACCCTGAATTTTTTTCTGTTACATAACAAACCTTGTGGTTTACACTTCCGTTAACTCCACTGTTTATCTATACCCATTTTGGCGAGAGATTAACACATTTTGATGTCAAATAAATTATATAAACTATTTGAAGATCATTAAACAATTTTTAAGAATTTTTCAGTCGAGTGTTATTTTTTATGGTTTTTCAATCTTTAATAGTAAAACAAATAAGAAAAAATCTTTTCAGTTTTCAAAAAATTATTATAGTTTTTGTCATAATAGATCACATTTTCTTTTGTATGTGTATAAAAACTCATGATCGAATTCTTTATATTGTTAAGTTTTTAAAACAATTTCATTGATAAATAATACTTAAAAAGTTACATTTATGTATCGAAAAAAAACATAAAATTTGTTATAAAAACGAACAAAAAACATGCATGTATTTTAGCCATAAAAAATAAATATTTTATTAATTTAATTTATAAAAAATATCTATTTAATTGAGTGAATAGTATAAGTATTTAGAAAATAAAATATGGGACAGATTTAATTATAGCCTTATGGGATGCTTACACATATTCTTATAGAAAAAAATCGCATGTCTTGCTTCAGGCAGGTTGACAAATTTAGCTTTAAAATTACGAAAATGAGCTCAAGTACTCCATTGAGAAAGAAGTGACCTTTTAAAAGGCATGTTCATCATTAAAGAATAATGGGGTCAGCTTTGAAATCTATGATGATGACTTTTGAATTTCTCCACCCATTGTTCTAGAGATTCATCTTATTGGATATTGCTTTACTTGTGTACACATAGAATTATGTTTAAATATGCAAGAATATATAATATTTAAATATACATACAAGCCTATAATATATATATATGTGTGTTCTCATAAATTAATACATGATTGCTTGTAGATATAAATTAATAGATTTTTTATTCTTTTTCTTGGAGGTATTAATTTGGTTAATTATTCTTAAAAATGTTTTAACTCATCTTCTTATAGAGAATTATAATATAATAAATCATGAATGATAGAAGAAACCCAATTCAAGATTATATTAAATTCTCTATATATCAAAATCATTGTCAAAGTGATGAAGGCTCCGCTTTGAACATGGTAATTGATGCCTACAGAAAAAAAAAAAAAAAAAAAAAAAAGTATGATACATAAATGATTGACATAAATGACTAAGCACTGCTTCTTCAACATCAATTTCCTTTTTTTATTATTTCTTATATCTCTCTTCAATTAATAATTAAATAAAAGAATTAGATAAAAATGTTTCTACTTCAAATAATTAAATATTTTATGCCTTAAAAAAGTGGTGTAAATGCATGGTTGATCATCATTATTATGGTTGATTTTAAAGTAAAACCATAGTTTTCTCTTTGTAAATCCTTATAAGCATAACTTTTCATTGTTTTCTACAAATCCCATTTCTTCAAATCACTCACATGGGCATAAACCCCTCTTTTTGAAATAACCCTCCCTCTCTCTCTTTGTATGTGAACATGCAAGAAGGAATGGCAGTATTCAAATGCTTCTAAGGAGGGCAATCCCTAAAAAGGTTAAGCTAATAAATAAATCTCACATGAATTAGTCCTGTAAATAAAAGTCTAATTATATTTTTTTACCTTCGAATCATGAGTCGAATTTCGTTTTAGCTCATTTTTTTTTATCAATTTTAATTTTGGACTATTCAAATGTTGCAATATGATCTTTCTTGATTAATAACGTTTTCTGAATCAAAATAACCTAACGTAGTTTTCGCATGTAGAACACGTGATTGATTATTATTCGTTTAATTTACAAACCTTTTTAAAAAACAATAAAAAAAAATGTTAATGCTGTATTGCAAAATTTATGCCATATAATTGACCAAGCAAAAGGGTTAGAGAAAAATGGGAACCAAGCCTAAGTGTCCAACCCCAAAGGCCAAAACCAACCTGAATGGACATATAATATTATAGGGGCAAAAAGAGGAATCAAAGATTGTTAGAAGCACAAAGACATTTTCTACTGAAAAACATTTTTTACTCAAAACACAATAATTGCAGCCTTTGACGTTTCTCTATTTACTCCTTAAAACCCTCTTCAACACCCACACGCAAACTCCTTTGACTCTCAACCAAAAGAAAAGAAAAAAATGGGCAAAAATCAGAGCCGCAATTTGGCTTTACGAAAGCCAACTTTTCTTTCCATACAAAATACAAGTGGGATGTGATCATTTGCTTGTGGGAATCTCATCTTTCGAGAAATATTTTTTTTCTCTTTTTTGGATATTTGTTTTTTCAATTAAGTCCTTAGGAATCTTTTAAAATTGTGGAGAAGGAGTTTCCCCCCTCCCTACGGAATCAATCTTCTTCATTTGTCAATGTTTGAGGCTCCAGTTAAACTAGATGTCAACTCTCCCACGTTACCCCAACTTCAAAATTTTATTTTCCCTTCAAAACCATCCCAACAATTTTAGCTTTTTTTCATTAGTGCCATTTGCTTTATTAATTTTAAATATTTTTTTAAAGCAAAAATCTCCTTTTTTTTTAGTTTTTTAATTTATGGGTGTTTATATTTATTTATAAGTGTTTAGGACTATGGAAGTGCACCCGTGACATGGGATCCAATTCCAATCACTCAAAAAAAAAATTATTTATTCTATGATTGGGTGCTTGAAACTTTTTATTAAGATTTTTTAATAAAAAACCCATTTAAATTAATTTAGTGGGTAGAGTGAATGACCTGGATTCCAAAAAAAATGTCTTGGTACTTCCTTATAATATCGTTTTTGTTTGAGATTTCTGATTTTCAATAGTTTATATCTTAAATGAGTTTGAATAATCAATTTATAAATTTAATTAAACACATTATAAACAAAATCAAGCATATCAAGGCTTTGCCTAAGTGATTGTATCATTTAAGGAGAGTTTATGAAATGATTTATATTTTTTTATAAATTGGAGTTAGGTCAAACGTTTTTAAATATTTTTCATAAAAATAATCGAAAGTTAAAAACAGATTCCAATAAACAAAAACTGTGATTAAAATTGTTTTCACCGTTATTACTAAATACTAAATAATTTTTATCTATATTATTGTTGTATCAAAAAAAAAATATTTTGAAAACCATTTTATGAAGTATAAATCGAAACTGTGGGAAAACCAAAATGTTAAAACAAACCTAATCAAATGTCCTCACTTGGTTCTTTACTCGTTCTTTGTTGTAAATTCTTTAAGATAAAGAATTGTTTAGATTACTTTATTAAGTGAGTATTTAGTTATTCACTAAGAAATGTCAATATGGATCATAATTTTTGGTTAAGTTTATGAAAATTCACATCGCTTATGAAGTTATCTTGTAGATAACATATTGTCTCATTGAATTGGTTAATAAAACATGATTTGTACAATGTTTAGTACTTTGTAGAGCACAAGAGTGCAATTTTTTAGCATTTGTGACAAAAATATTTGGTGCTAAAAACACCCATAAATGTGTAAAAAAGAAAACAGGAGGATTAAGAGTTGTAAGGGTACATTTGTCTTTTTCAATGTGAGAGATACTTTAAGACGATTTCTCCTATATTTTCCATCTGATCCAAAATAGTGAGACAAGAAGATTGAGGAAATCTTGAAATGGGGCATCACTTGAAGGTGGCATTTTTGTCAGTTACCCTGAATCCGACGTGGGTGCCCGTCGTTTTGGAGGCAAGTAGGACCCTTATCTTTATTCCCCCACCCACCTCCCACGAGGCCACAACTGCATCGAAATGGCAAAAATGTCCTTCCTTAATTCAACCAAAAATATTCTTTTTCATCATCATATATTAAGAAAAGAAAATTATAAGTTGAGATTACATAAACTATATAGTTAGATTGGATGATAATGGCAATGGACCCCATATTTGAAGAATCTCCAACGCATTGTCA
Source organism: Bretschneidera sinensis (assembly GCA_023935145.1). Taxonomy (NCBI): domain Eukaryota; kingdom Viridiplantae; phylum Streptophyta; class Magnoliopsida; order Brassicales; family Akaniaceae; genus Bretschneidera; species Bretschneidera sinensis. The sequence goes on along the minus strand of CM043701.1, from coordinate 99,031,560 downwards.
ATTTCAAGGACCACTCCCTCATATTTTTGTACGAAATAATCAAGTTAGTTTAACACGCATCACTATGCGTGCACCCTATAATGTGTGATAAAATTGTTACTATTATTCTCCATGCTAAAAATTAAAAGATTTCCACCAAAATAAAAAAATACTAAGCATTGATTTTGGGCTTAAGATTTTTTTTTATGATTCATTTTATATAGAAAAGATTCTCGTGTTTCTACGAGTTAGCTATGACATTTAAGTGGGAATGCTAAACCTTACTGAGATAGTAGTGTCATCCAATTAACTAGAAATTGATTTTGATCGTAACATTTCATTGAAGTAGGAATATTTTAGACTTGTTTAGTTTTTTCTCTCTCTTTCAAATCAACATAAACAAACCCAAACAACACACACCCATGCACACTTGACGATGCCATCGTCTAATACAAAAATGTTTGCTCTTATCATGTTGGATCAAGAAATCACACTGAAAGATGGGATCATGTGTTTATTAGTCAATTTTGGCGACATCTACTTAAATTGGGTGGTACCAGTTTGCAGCTGAACTCGGCCTACCATCCTCAATGAAGAGATTGAAATAGAAATTTAGGGTTTGTATATTCTGACTGCTTAGTATTGCAGTATTAGAAACTCATATTTGTAGGGTGTTTACATAAAAGTGTCATAATAGGATTATGATATATCAGAGTGTTCTAATAGGACTAAGGTTTCTTATTTACAATAGACAAGAAATTCTTAATATTATTTACATTAGGAGTATATACATTTACACGCCCGCTCAATCCAAATGAGGTGAAACCACAGAGAGGTTGCTTTTATGTTGAAAAAACCGAGTTGATGACAATCCTTTTGTGAAGATATCTGCAAGTTGGGCATCAGTAGGAATATACTGGATCTGGACATCTCATTAGGTTACTTTTTTGTGAACAAAGTGAAAATCTATCTCAATATGCATGGTACGAGCATGGAACACTAGATTAGCAGCAAGATAAGTGGCACCAATGTTATCACAATACACTCGACCTAGACGAGTTAAGAACACATGTAAGCCGTATAGAAGCTAGCGAATCCAGTAAGTTTCAGCTACAGCATAGGCAAGGGATCAGTATTTTGATTCAGTGCTGGAACGAGACACAGTGAGTTGTTTTTTTGCTTTCCAAGAAATAATATTTGGTCCATGGAAGACAACATAACCTGTGGTGGACCGACAACTGTCAGGGCAGTCGGCCCAGTCAACATCTACATAGCATGAAAGAGAAAAATCCTTTGCAGAAGCAAGAAGTAACCCATGATCAGTAGTACCACATAAATAACGGAAAATGCGTTTAACAAACTGAAAATGAGCCATACGGGGAGCATGCAAAAATTGAATAACTAAATAAACAACATATGCAATATCAGGTCGATCATAGTTAAGTACTAAAGACCTCCTACCATACTTCTAAATTCTGAAGGATCTATTAGTAGGTCACCCTCGTGTAGTGAAGGTGCGATCTAGGAAGGTAGAGGAGTTTTAACTGGTTTGGCTGAAGATATAGAAAATTTAAGTAGAAGGTCGTTTATGCATTTAGTTTGAGAAAGAAACAAACCAGTTGGATGACGAACAATAAACCTTCATGATTGTAAAGGGAAAGACCAGCATATCGATTAAATATAGGAGATAAGTGAGAGGACTGATTAGTATCTGAACCATGCTGGGAAAAGGCACCACGACTAGTATTGCGGCCACATCCCCGACGACGATCCCGATAACTAGAACGACCTCTACCGCGATCACGAGAAGCACTAGAGGTGGTGATGGTGGCAAAGGCTGTAGGAGGGTCAGATTGCTGAGAAGGGGCCTGAAGAGGCTTCAGGCATTGTTCTTGGAGGAACAGCTTAGTGTGCAGACTATTAAAGGTATGAGCGATATTGGTGTTGGTAACCGTGGTGATGAAGCTTTCATACTTGGTAGGTAGACCTGCTAAGGCATAGGAGATGAGGTCTTTGTTGAAGAGAGATGAATTGATGGCAGCAATAGCATTAGCTATGGCTTTAAAGTCCCAAAGATATTGTTCCATAGATTTGCCAGCTTTAGTATGCTGATGAAGCTTCAGGCAGTGTTTTCAGAGGCAAAGGTGTTGGGCGAGACATTGGGGCATAAGTCTTTTAAAACCGTTGGGGCGTTCCAAAATTTTAATAAAATAATATTAATTAATTAGAATAATAAAATAATTTTAATTTTAATTAATTAATTTTTATCAATGTTTAATACTTTACTAACTCTCTATAGTGTGATGATTATAATTTTATAAATATTAATATATATATATAAATTATATGAAGTATAACTTATATTTCTAAATTGTTGTAAATTGTAAGTGATTTGTAATTATTATTAAACTAGATAACATGTATTATATATTTATGAAGTGTAATAATGTTACAACAGAACACTAGCTTAGTGGTTAAGACCTATGTCACTCATTAGGTCATGAGTTTGAGCCTTTAATGTGCATTTTTTTCCTAAATTTTAACCTTTTTAAAAAAACTTAATGGGGTGTACGCCCCAAAAGGTGAGCGCTCAACAGAAGGAACGCTCAACCTTTCACGCCTTGAGGAATTTTGAAAACGCCTCGCCTTTGGGCGCGCCCAGAGGTTGCCTTTTAAAACATTGGCTTCAGGCAAAGGTCAAACTCATTTGCATTAGACTAATCAAGGTAACGTTGTTCCAAGGCCATCCAAACATCTTGAGAAGTGCAAAGATCATGGACATCTTGAAGTATGTCTAAAGTAAGTGTTGCATTAATCCAAGAGCGAAGGCATTGATCCTGTTAACCCTCACTTATTTTAATGATGACAAAACACAACTCTTATTATACTAACGATGCTATCTAAGTGTATTAAGCAATAAGAGCATTCAACCAAGAAACAAGGTTCAAGAACTCAACCCGAATCAAACATCAAGTGAAGACAGAAGAACTAGTATAGGTCAAGGTATTGAAACAAGTTGTAAGTCTCACTTGTTCAGGTAATTACCTTGTCCAATGGCTCTTTTTAAAAAAAGAATTTTAACATAACCTTTTAAACAAATGTTTTTAAAGTTAAAATCTCTTCAACACATGTAAACTGGGTTGTTAAAGCAACCCAGTCGACTGGGTACTTATACCAGTCTTCTGGTATAAAGTTCAGTATGTTCCTAGTCGACTGGATGCTTCATACCAGTCGACTGGTGTTTTGGTCAGAGATTTCCTAGTCCACTGATAAGACATATCCAGTTGACTTGTAATCTAGGCAGAAGGTTCCCAGTCGACTGGTAAGTCATACCCAGTCGACTGGTACCTTCAACAGCCTTAAAGATGTGATTTTTAAAGAGGACCTAGTCGACTGGTAATTCAAAAAATATGACTGTTGAGACGCGAGATTTCAGCTCAAATTGTACCAAAATGGACAAAATCAGTTACAAATGGGCATATTACATCAAGGCTATATAAACCCACTCTATTAAGCATTTTAAAAAAAGGGGATTATACATTCAAACAAGTTTTTACTCATTGAAACTCAAAAAGCTTTGAAAAATTGATTGTTGAGTCATTCTTCAAGCTTTACCTAGAAAGAGAGATATTATTCAGTTGTACAAGCTTCCATTGTTGTCTCTCTACTGTTTTCTTTACAGTATTTATTGTAAAGGGATTTGCTTCCGAAAGAAAGGGATTTGCTTCTGAAAGGGAGGGGTTTTTGCTTCCGAGAGGAAGGGGTTTGCTTCCAAGAGGAAGGGATTGTAAGGTTTGTGCAACACTCGTGAAGTTGCACGACTAGAGTTATTAGTGGATTACTTCAAGGAGGTTCCTTAAAGAGAGTGGACGTAGGGTCGAAACGATTCCAATATTGTCGAACCATTATAAACTGAGTTTGCATCCTTTATTCCTTAATCTCTTTATTTACAGAACATATTACTTGTTTATATGCTTGTTGTGTTATCTGTTTTATAAACTTGTGTTTTAATTTGCAAAAGTTTTAAAACCCAATTCACCCCCCTCTTAGGTTGAAACCTCAGTCTACAATTGGTATCAGACCTCGTTCTCAATTTTAAGCTTAATATCCTTGAGTTGAGCCAATGGCAGCAAATAGCTATTCTGAGGGACACTCATATACTAGGCCTCCCTTGTTCAATAGCTCCAATTATAACTATTAGAAAAACATAATGAAAATCTTTGTCGAATGACAAGATTATAATTTATGGAGAGTCATTGAAGAGGAACCTAGAATTCCATCAAAGGAAATCACTATTGGAGAAATCAATCATACAATGCCTAAACTCAAAACTGAGTACAATGAGGAGGATTGTAGAATGATGTCTTTCAATGGTAGAGCAACAAGTATTTTAAATTGTGCTTTAGATATATCTGAATACAATAAAATCTCTGCATGTGTTTCAACTAAGGAAATATAGGATAAATTGCAAGTTACATATGAAGGAACTAGAGAGGTTAAAAAATTAAAAATCTATATGCTAGTATCTGAATATAAATCTTTTAGAATGTCTCCTAATGAAACAATTTCTCAAATGAACTCATGTTTCACAACTATTGTTAATGGTTTGAAGCTTCTTGGTAGGAACATTGAGGAATTTGAATTAACAAGAAAAATCTTAAGGTCTTTGTCATCCACATGGAAAGCAAAGAAGACTGCTATCACGGAGGCCAAAGATCTTGATATTGAGGTACTCCTTGGGTCATTGTTGACATATGAAATGAAGGAAATGAATCCCATTGTCAATGATGATGAGAAGAAAAAGAAAGTGATTGCTCTCAAAGCCTCTACATACAATAGAAAAGAGGAATCGGAAGAAGAGGCGAAGAGCAGCGAAGAAGATGGTGAGATTGTCTTAATCACCAAACGGTTTCATAGATTCTTGAAGAAAAGCAAAAAACCATACACAAAGGATCCCATCTCAAAAAGGGAACCACTTGTGTGCTATGGATGCAAGAAGCCCGGTCACATCAAGGCCGATTATATGGCTACAAGCAAACCATACAAGAGCTTCAAGAAGAAGGCTATGATTGCAACCACTTGGAGTGATGACAAAGAAGAAGAAGAATCTTTGGATAAAGAAGTCGAATATGAGGAAATTACCAACCTATACCTTATAGCAATTGATGATGAAAATGAGATATGTCTCCACACTAAGGAAAAATGTAACTGTTGGTACCTTGATAGTGGATTCTCAAAACACATGACCGATGATAAAAGTGTATTCAAGGAGCTAACTCTAAGAGATGGTGGACTTATCACCATTGGAGACAACACAAAAATAAAGATCATCGGGCATGGAAAAGTTTGTAATAATTTCTCAACCATAGATAACGTATTGCTAGTACAAGGCCTTAAGCCAAATTTACTAAGTATTACTCAACTTTGTGACAAAGGCAATAAAGTCACATTTCAACCCCTAGAACTTCTCAACAAAATGGAGTTGTTGAGAAGAAAATGGAGTTCTAGAAGAATTTTCAAGAACAATACTTTGTGAAAATAATTTACCAAAATACTTTTGGGCTGAAGCAGTAAACACCTCTTGATATATCTTAAATAGAATTTTAATTAGGCCTATTCTTGACAAAACTCCATATGAATTATGGAAAGGTAGAAAGCCTAATATCTCATATTTTCGTACTTTTGGTTGTAAATACTTCATCCTAAACAACAATAAAACTAACTTGGGTAAATTTGACTCTAAGACTGATGAAGGGATATTTTTAGGATATTCAACCTCTAGTAAGGCTTATAGAGTTTTCAACAAGAGAACTCTAGTGGTAGAAGAATTCATACATGTAACTCTTGATGAATCTAACCCAATTAGTAGTAGAGAAGTTTCTTTTAATAATGATGCAGATTTTATTCCAAGAACAGAAACTCCTACTCCCATTGTTGACCCAAAGGAAAGTCCACCTCAAACAAATTGAGAGATGGAAACTCTCAACATAGACCAACCATATACAAGTCCATAAGAGGATAGTTTTCTCAAAGATTTGAGGTTTGTAAATTATCACCCGATTGATCAAGTGATTGGTGATCTTTCACAAGGGGTAAGAACTCGTTCCTCTATTAGAAATATTTGCAATTATGTAGCTTATTTGTCTCAAATAGAACCTAAGACATTTATAGAAGCTGAAAAAGGATAATGATTGGATAATTGCAATGCAAGAAGAAATAAATCAATTTGAAAGGAACAATGTATGGAATCTAGTTCCTAGACCTAAGAATCATTCAATAATTGAAACTAAATGGGCATTTAGAAATAAGATGGATGAAAATGGAATAGTAACTAGAAACAATGCTAGACTAGTTGCTAAGGGATATAATCAAGAAGAAGGAATAGACTTTGATGAGACCTATGCTCCTGTAGCTAGACTAGAAGCTATTTGAATGATGTTAGCCTTTGCATGCTTTAATAAGTTTAAGTTATTTCAAATGGATGTAAAGAGTGCTTTCTTAAATAGCTTTATAGAAGAAGAGGTTTATGTTGAACAACCCCTTGGATTTGAAAATCCTAACCTTCCAAATAATGTCTACAGCTTTCTAAGGCTTTATATGGGTTGAAGCAAGCTCCGAGGACATGGTATGAAAGACTAAGTAAATTTTTTATTGACAATAACTTTATAAGAGGTAAAGTAGACACAACTCTCTTCACAAAAACTCATATAAATGACGCTCTACTAGTTCAATATATGTTGATGATATTACATTTGGTGCTACTAATGAATTTATGTGTCAAGAGTTTGCCAAGTGCATGCAAGGTGAATTTGAAACGAGCATGATAGGAGAGCTTACCTACTTCCTTGGACTTCAAATAAAATAACTAAAAGGAGGCATCTTCATTAATCAATCAAAGTACACTAAGGACTTACTAAAGAGGTTCAGGATAAAAAGCTCAAAGCCACTTGGAACACCCATGAGCACTTTGACAAAACTTGATCTTGATGAAGGAGGTAAACGTGTAGATACTAAATATTATAAAAGCTCAAAGCACTGGTGTTTTGGTCAGAGATTTCCCAGTCGACTGGTAAGACATATCCAGTCGACTTGTAATCTGGGCAGAAGGTTCCCAGTCGATTGGTAAGTCATATCCAGTCGACTGGTACCTTCAACAGCCTTAAAGATGTGATTTTTAAAGAGGACTCAGTCGACTGGTACTAAGACCCAGTCGACTGGTAATTCAAAAAATATGACCGTTGAGACGCGAGATTTCAGCTTAAATTGTAACAAAATGGATAAAATCAGTTACAAACGGGCATATTACATCAAGGCTATATAAATCCATTTTATTAAGCATTTTAAAAAAGGGGATTATACATTCAAACAAGTTTTTACTCATTGAAACTCAAAAAGCTTTGAAAAATTGATTGTTGAGCCATTCTTCTAGCTTTACCTAGAAAGAGAGATATTATTCAGTTGTATACGCTTCCATTGTTGTCTCTCTACTGTTTTTTTTATAGTATTTATTGTAAAGGGATTTGCTTCCGAAAGGAAGGGATTTTTGCTTCCGAGAGGAAGGGGTTTGCTTCCGAGAGGAAGGGGTTTGCTTCCAAGAGGAAGGGATTGTAAGGTTTGTGCAACACCCGTGAAGTTGCATGACTAAGGTTCTTAGTGGATTACTTCAAGGAGGTTCCTTGAAGAGAGTGGACATAGGGTTGGAACGATTCCGATATTGCCGAACCATTATAAACTGAGTTTGCATGCTTTATTCCTTAATCTCTTTATTTACAACACATATTACTTGTTTATATGCTTGTTGTGTTATCTGTTTTATAAAATTGTGTTTTAATTTGTAAAAGTTTTAAAACCCAATTCACCCCCCTCTTGGGTTGAAACCTCAATCTACAGGTCCGCACGAAGCCAGGGTGAGAAAACAAGGTTAAGGGTTATGGTGCCATCACTGGAATAATAATACTGGGTAAGAATAGGGAAAGTACCATCAACGTAACCGATCAGGTCGTAACTTATAAGGACTGGGAGAAATTGAGAGCGCCAAAGAATATAATTATAATTATCAAGTTTAATATTAATAGGTGTGTGATAATAGGAGCGGAGAACATAAGGAGATTAATGAAAGATGGATGAGTTGAGGAATTAATGAGGGAGGGTACAGACACTAATGGATGAATTAATTGTGTATTGGGAATTGTGTTGGTCAGTATGGTGGGAAAAATAAGGAATTGTGGTATTTGTGGTTGTGTGGCACCGATGGGAAAGAGGTGTGTGGGACTGGGTGTTGTAAGAAATTGATGGGTCTGTGGAGAATAAGTGGCGGGTGAAAGGAAGAGTGAGGAACCGAGTGCTAGATGGAGAGTGACTGGGTGAGAGAGAGAGAGTGTGTGTTAATGGGAGGTGATAGGTGTGGGACCAGGTGCTGTAAAGAGAGTAGGACAATTGGCAGGTGTGAGGAAGAGTGAGGAACCAAGTGAAGGACCGGTTGTAGGTGTAGGCATGATTATGACAGGACCAGCTGATGGAATAGAGGAGACTGAGGAGTCATGTGCAGCACTAGGCACATGGGTGACGTCAGCCGTGATGCTACTAGGGACTACAGCAGGGTAGGGGATTTTGACGAAGGGAGAGGTAACTGGAGCAGTGTTTTCCATGATTTTGGATTTAAAGGGAGAGAAATAAGTGTTTAGGGTTTTTGGATCTTACTGCTTTGATACCATGAAGAGATTGAAATAGAAATTTATGGTTTGTATATTCTGACTGCTTAATATTGTAGTATTAGAAAACCATATTTATAGGTTGTTTATAGAAGAGTGTCCTAATATGACTAGGGTATATCAGAGTGTTCTAATATGACTAAAGTTTCCTATTTACAATACACTAGAAATTCCTAATATTATTTATATTAGGAGTATATACATTTACACTCAAACTGATGACCAATAAGAAATTCTAAATAGATGTTTGGAGCAATATTTGAGGTATTTTGCTCATGATAAGCCTTATAAATGTATCAGTTTCTACCCTAGGTAGAATTATAGTATAATATCTCTCACCAATCTTTAATTGCAATGAATAATTAGAATTCTTCTTTCATCAAAATCTTCTCTTCTTCTTCTATAATTCTCTAAAGTCTCTAATACTCAAATTCTTTTTTTTCTTCTTAAACATTATTTTGGTCTCTCATAGTGATCAAGAGAATCAATCTCTTATCATCGTCTCCAAAGAAGATTGACCACAAGCTTTGGCAAATCAGCCGATCATAGAACGCCTAACAATTTTACGATGGTGGTTTCAGTCTTTCAGATAATAGTTACCAAAAGATGACAAAAATGAAATTCATCGAAAAATACAATCTTTTAATTGTACATGTTGACGAAAAATAGATCAACAACCTCTTGAATCCATTGGTGCTGTCGGTGCATGTTGTAAACCGAGGTTCAAACCCAAGAGGGGGGTGAATTGGGTTTTAAAAAACTTTTGCTAATTACTTTGCAAGTTTCTAAAACAGTTAAATGCACAAAGCATACAAACAAGTAATGTGCTTGAAAGTAAAAGAGTTTAAGGAAAAAAAGTGCAAACTCAGTTTATAGTGGTTCGGCAATATCAGATTTCTTCCGACCCTACGTCCACTCTCTTTAAGGAACCTCCTTGAAGTAATCTACTAAAACTTTAATCGTGCAACTTCACGAATGTTGCACAAACCTTACAAGCAATCTCTTCCTCACGGAAGCTAATCCCTTCCTCATAGAAGTTAATCCCTTCCTCACGGAAGCTAATCCATTCCTCACGGAAGCTATAAAAAAGTATTTAATCCTAAACACTCTAAGAGTTAATTCAACTCTTTCCCCTTTACAATAAATGAGATTTGCAGTAAAGTAAATGGCAGAGAGATAACAATAAGTGCTTTTACAAATGAATAATAAATCTTTTTCAAGAATAAGCTTGAAGAATGGCTCAACAATAAATTTTTCAAAGCTTTTGAGAATTAATGAGCAATCTAGTGAATTGAATGTGTTCTCTTCTTGTTTTAAATGCTCATTGAAGTGGGTTTATATAGCCTTGAATCAATATGGTCGTTTGATACTGACTTGGTAGGTTTGGTGCATTAAATACTCAAGTCTCGCGTCTCAAACGGTCATATTTTCGAATTACCAGTCGACTAGGTCCTTGTACCAGTCGACTGGGTCAAGTGAGAAACTTCACTTTTAGGCTATAGGAGAGTACCAGTCGACTAGGTCCTAAGCACCAGTCGACTAGGGACTTTTTGTCCCAGTCACCAGTTGACTGGAAACCTTCTATCCCATACCCCAGTCGACTATTATATGGAGTCAGTCGATTGGGTTGTCTTTCAACCTAGTTTTTCATGTTTCAAAACTATTTTTGACTTAGAAACATTTTTATTAATAGTTTTGTCAAAGTCTTTTGTAAAAGGAGCCACATATCAAGCTAAGTATTTGAACATGAGAGATTTACAATTGTTTTCATTACCTTAATGTCTATTCTAGATCTTCTGTCTTGTTTTGGCGTCTGAATCGAGTTGAGTTCTTGCATTTTGTTTCTATGTTGAATGCTTTTACCGCTTAAACACTTAGATAAAACTGTTAGTGCAATTAGAGTAGTGTTTTATCATTATTAAAATCACATATGGGTCAACACATGTTGATAGTCATTTCGTCAGAAATTTTTAAAATCTTTGATGATTTAAAAGAAATGATTTTTTTTTTCAATTACCATATCGTTCTTACATTTCCTTTCATTTTAATTCAACGTCTAAGAGTCCGTTTGGAACCAAATGAAAATGCAATTTATTTTACTTTCATATTAATCGAAAACGAAATTCATTTATAAATGAATTTTTATATATGACTTCCTTATTTTAAATTATAAAATTCGAAATGAATTTCATAAAAAAAAAACTATAAAATTCATTTGTTCCAAACAAATTAAAGATATTTTGATCTAAAATAATTAGAGAGTAATGGTAATTTACACATTAAATTGAGTAATTTAGCATTCTCCTATAGTTTAATATCATTTAGCAATTAGACAAAAGCACACTAACGATGTTTGGGGAAAGATTTAAGCAAGCAAAAATTCAGATTAGTTAAATCTTTTCAAACTTAAATTATTATTAAAAAAAATATTTAAACAAACTAGATTTAAGCTTGCTTAAATCTTTTTCCAAATATCACGAAAGGAGAAATATCAAATCATTGTTATTAGCAAGGAGGTTAAATTTTGAAATCTTATATTAGGTGGTAGAATAAAACCATGATTGGAATGTTCATTTGTTAGTGTTAGATATGGACCATACGGTTTTGTCATTGTGTTTGTTCTGCTTTTTGAGTTTTTTTAATAATTATTTTTTCTCATTTTATTATTAAAAAATGAAAGTTTTTTTTCAAAAGCAAGTCATAATCTTTGTTTTGTTTTGATATTTAAACTTACAATTATACTTTTAATTAAATTATATTTTCAAAAGTATTTAATTTCAATTAAAAATATTATTATAAATTAAACAAACAAAATGAATATCAATAATAATTTTCGAAATGTCAATAACATCAACCTATTCTAAAGTACAGTTTAATTTTGTTATGGTTTCAATTTTTAACTATAAAAATAGTTTTTAATAAAACAGATATGAAGCTAAAAGTTGTTCAACGTTCGATGAAAATAAATCACCTGTTTAAACGACTGGTCCGGTACAAATTTAGGTTTTTAGAAATTGTTTTGCAAAAATGTTTATCCTAACTTCTATTTTTTGAAAATAAAAAACATAGTTTAAAATCTCTATCAAACGGTTTAGGATATTCTTGCAACTAATAATGTTTATAAATCACTACAGCATTTTTTTTAGGGTGCAAATTGTAACATATTATTGAATGCCAAATTTTTATTTAATATTGATTAAAAAAAGGGAAAAAAATCTTTGTTACCAAAAGCAAGGAATTGTACACAGTTTGGTCAACATAAAGTACAAACATTTCGTGAAGGTGTTGCTCTATCCAGAAATCAACGGGTAATAATATTTTGTCCCCTGAGATGTGCTACCCAACGATTTTTGCTTCTGATACACTGTTAGGGGCAGTTTTGTACTTTCACTACTTCGCAATTAAGGCGTTGGTGAACTCCAGCTGTAAGCGTGACATAAGGTGACTTCACCCTTACGGGAGTTGTACCTTTGCAACCTCTGAGTCACAATTTTTTTCAAAATGACCAAAATATCTTTTAATAAACACCCCATCTTGAGACTAAGACCAAATTACCCCTTTCACAGTCCAAAAATTTCACAAAACAACTCTTTTTAGTTTTTCGATTACACGATTACATTAATCTCAATTCCCACCGCCTTATCCGTGGTGTTAGTACGACACTCTTTTAATAATGTATTAATTAAAAAAAATTAAAATATTAGAGAAAACGATAAAAAAATTATTATTTTAATTTTTTCATCCAATTTAATTATTATTTTGATTCATGCATGCCATTTAAAACTATTTTTTTTATTATTTTAAAGGTAATCTCAAACCAAGAAGATCTATAAAAAAAATCGTTTAAAAGTTTGAGTTTAAAATTGATAGTTTTAAAAAACAATGGTGCAAATTGAAACTACATTGAAAATATTAGGGTATAATTGTGTAAAAAACCAATTTATAATTTGATTTGTAGAATAAGCTAATAAGGGGTATATGGTAATTTCGCACACCCACCAAAAAAAACATTGGTGGGTGGTAGAATATTAAAATAAAAGGGAAAAACGTATAAAATAGTTTAACAGCTTCGGTTATTCCCATACACAAAGGTCGAACAGAACTAGGCTTTGATTTGTTTTAGATGCATTTGGTTTGGTTTCAATTAAAAAAACTTTTAACCTTTTCGTAGAGACCCAAATTAAACTGCTTAGCCGTTTGTTAAAATGCGTCAAAGAAAAAGGAGATTGAGTCTAGTTTACGCCAAATGGGTCGTCCTTATTCCGTTCCCCATTTCTCCTCCTTAAAGACCCCTCCGTTCCTTCTCCTTCTCCATACCCATTACTATAAAGAAGCTACACTTTCCCTCTCAAATCCCCAGTACCCACCATTTCCTCTCTCCTTTTTCTTTATATCTTTAGTAATCTTTCCCCTTTTTTCTTCTTGTTGTTCTTGTTCTTGTTCTCCTTGTTGATCTTCTTTATTGAAATATATTCTCTCTTGCTAGCTTTGATGGGACTATAAGAACTAGTACTACATGGTTTGATACGACTGTGGCTCAATTGGGTTTTGAGAAATTTTTTAGCTTTAAAAGTTTTGGGTTTGCTTAATTTTCAAGTGTTTAGTACTTAATTAAGATGGAGAAGCTTAGTTTCGTTAAGAATGGTGTGTTAAGATTGCCTCCGGGGTTTCGATTCCATCCAACAGATGAAGAGCTTGTTGTTCAGTACTTGAAGCGCAAGGTGTTCTGTTGCCCTTTACCTGCCTCTATTATCCCTGAAGTTGATGTTTGCAAGGCTGATCCTTGGGATTTGCCAGGTTAGTAATTACTAGTAATTAACATACGAATTAACCCCTTTTTGCAACTAATTGATTAATTTGTAAAATCTTAATAAAATAACAACAAAGCAATGCCATTTGCCTACCAAATACCCATTAGCTTCTCAACTCGTTTGAGCAGAACTGATGGCTTTCTTTTAGCAGAATTTTGGAAGACAATTTAGTTAATTTGTATGATTAATCAGTTAATTTGTGTGATTAATCAGGTGATTTGGAGCAAGAGAGGTATTTCTTCAGCACAAAGGAGGCCAAGTACCCCAATGGGAACAGATCAAATAGGGCTACACTTTCTGGCTATTGGAAGGCCACAGGAATTGACAAGCAGATTGTGACTTCAAGGGGAAACCATGTTGTGGGTATGAAGAAAACTCTGGTATTTTATAGAGGAAAACCCCCACATGGATCAAGAACAGATTGGATCATGCATGAATATCGCCTTGTTAGTGGTGAGATCACTGCCTGCAATGCCCCACAACAAAAGAACACTACCCAGGTGATTTTTTAACTTGTATTCACTTTTGTTGCCCCTTGGTTGGATTGAGCGGAAGGAAGGAAAACGAGAATAAAGGAAATTAAGGGATAGGTGGAACTTGTTTCGAAGGTCTTTTTTAATGGAAGCTAAAAAATTTGGATGGCGCCGTTTGGGAACCAGGATTAAAACAATTTTTTTAAGAAACTTTTTTTTTTTTTTTTTACTTTTAAGAGGTTCGAAACGGCGCCTATATCCCCTCAAAACTTTAAATATTCTAGAGTTTTGAAAGAGATTAAACGATAAGAAATGAAAGAAATTGGAGGGGTAATTTTATCCTTCCAAATCTCTCAAAACGGCCTTTAGGTGTAGAAATTTTTTCAGTTTTTAAGGAAAATTTTACATTTGAAAAGTATTTTTCGAAAATGTATTCTGGAAATTGAAATTCACAAAACACCCAATTCCAAAGCATACATTGTTATTGTTTATAATGGTATTTTTTCTGCACATTCTTGCAGAGCCCTGTGGTGGCAATGGAGAATTGGGTAATCTGCCGCATATTTTTAAAGAAGAGGAGTACTAAAAATGAGGATGACAACGTTGAATCCTGCAATATTGACAAGGGAATTCGTAGAATCAGGAACAACACCAACACGAGGCCTGTTTTCTATGATTTCTTGACAACAAAGGACAGGAGGACTGATTTGAATCTTGTTCCTTCATCATCTTCTTCGGGCTCAAGTGTAATCACAGACGTCTCATCTAATGAATCAGAGGATCATGAAGAAAGTAGTAGTTGCAATAATAGTCTCTCTTATTTTAGAAGAAAACCTTAAAAGGAAAACATATAAAATCCCCTGTTTTTAGTGTCTGTACCAGTAATTTGGGCTCCCGATTAGCCAATCAGAATAACCACTTGAAAGCAATCTAATGTTTTCTCATTTAAGTTTTCTGTGTCTCTTTTCTGTGATCATCATTCATCACTAAACAAAGGAAGACATTATCGAAAGAAAAAGATTAAAAGTTTCCGGCATTAAACTTGTTACCAATGCACGGAGAGCAATGGATGTTAACAGTGCTATGCAATCAGTCCCAAAATTGGAACTTCACTGAAATAGAAATTACTCTCATTTTTCTTTCTTATTTTTTTTTCATGAATCGATGACAACCAGATTAAAACAAGAAATTACTCTCACATGGGAAGAGTTGCAATCTTGAATTGAAATGGATTTTTTTAATGGATGGAGCAACAGAAGCTTAGACCAAAGTCTAAACACCAAACAAAAATGGTTTTTTTTATGAAGAATCAGAACCTGAAAAACAGGTTTTAAGAAACTAAATAAAAGTTATTTTGGGTATATCTTTTAACATAATTTTTATCAAACTTAAAGTTTCTTTAACTTTACATTTATTTCACCAAAAAACTGTTTTAGATATTGTTTCAAATCTTGACAGTTGAAGTTGTGTCTAATCTAAAGAAAACGCTCCTACAATCAAACATTGTTTTTGCTAACCATGCAAAGTATAATTCTTTATGAAAAAGGCAAAGGATTTTCAAGGAAATAAAACCTGAAGAGAGGCAGAAAAGAGAAGAGGAAAAGAAAATGAAAAATGGAAAGAGGAAGGAAAGAGGGGGAAAGTGAGAGAGCATATATATACATCTAATTATATGAACTGTGTGAAAAGAGAACCCTTTTTAGGAGAGCACAAGAATATAAGCATATGATCTTTGCAATTTCAAGATCAGTACTTTCTCATGAGGTTCCCGTCTCTCTTCTTGAAAGAACCCAGTTCTTTGATGATATAATTAAAATATATCGAATCTCAACAAAAATAAAAAATAAAAAAATTGAGCCTGCCACCAAAATTCTAATCTTCACGTATACTCCACTCAATAGCATTGAAAAAAATGGCCGTATCTTATTGAAAAAAAAGAGACATTCTGTGCATATTTTCTAAAGCATCTGTTACAATTGTCATACTCTTACTAACAACAATACAAGAAATTCGAAGAATAGGTAATGGTGGTGTAGGGAAACATAGCCAACTAAAATTTGAATTTACAAGACCACTTGGTAAAAGTAGAGAGACTAAAAAGGACAATTTTTCAGGAAGCTAAATCGCGTGGTGCACTCAAGCTTCCAACCATTGGATGTTGCTTGAGCTTTGTGATATTGTTTCGCTTGGCTATAGTTTTAGATTTTAGCTGTTAAAATGGATTTTGAAAAAACAGTCAGCACAGCTAAAAACTATTGATCATAAACAGTTGCAAAATTGTTTTTAAGCTAAATTCAGTTTTTTTTTTTTTAAATTGGTTTTCGAATTTTGATGAAAACCCTTTTCTTTCTTTAGTTTTTTACCTAAACTTTAGTTTTTTTAGAATCAAAAACCGATTTAGGATGCAATGATTAGAAGCTGGAGCACACAATGATCAAGCTTCCTGAATCGGCACCCATCTGAAAATGACTAACAAATGAACTAGGTCCAAGTCCTAAAATTAGATCATATGAATTTTGGGTTCTCAAAAGTTTATGATCATTTCTTCCAGCTTCAACAAAAGATTTAAATTCTAAATATATGGTTCCTTGTGTATAAAGGAAACTAGACTCTCTTCTCTTTCCTCCAATAGAAAATATTTCTGTTTGAATTTGATGCACAAATAAATAGCAGAGACAAAAACAGTGAGATTCTCCCAACAATTTTTCCAACAATACTGCAACTTTTGACCCAACTGAATGAATTAATGCTTACTAATATATAATAATGCATTATACTTAATAATAATCATTCTTAATCAAACAAGTTAATTCATGTCTCATAGCGCATGCGACGGCCATGACCATATTATAGTTGACTCACCCATCTTAATTAATTTATAATCCAAGCACAAAACACCACTTATCAAATGAATATGACGATCATTATACATTATTGATCTGTTCAAGCAATTGTAGAATATAGTAAAGCAAAACTTGCAAGGCAGATTGTCACTGTGCTCAAACAGAAGGTGATATCATCATATATGCTAGGTTACAAAATGGGGAAATTCTTCTCTGGATCTGGTTCAAGAGGGCTTTATTTTTTTAATACCAAATTATATAAAAAGTGACACATATACCAACAACAATTAAATAGAAAACCATTTATGCAAAAATTACTAGCAGTCCTGGACTGAATTCAGAAAGCCTTTATAAGACTGCCAAGTGGAAGCCATGCAGACAAGAGACGGCATATAGTAATCCTTGATTATCAGCTTAATTGCTTATAATTGAGCTAAATGCCATGCCATAACAGGAAGGAGAAACCAAAAAAGAAAAATTAATTAAGAAAAAGGATAAGAAAAACTAATATAGCCGACCAGAGCTTCTTGTGACAGTGGTTTAGAATCAGCTAAGCCTGTTGGAGTTCTTCACGTCACTTTTTTTCTCTCTAAGTATATAATTTCATTATCATGACAAAAAGGATGTCTGAGAGAGAGAGAGAGAGGAAGATTGGATTGGTTTGTGGATTGCTGACTTGGGCTTTCAATTTGTCAATCACGTGGGCAGCCCGTCATGGTAGACCACACACTCCTCACAAAGCACAAACGTTTTGTAAGCCTCACCCTGATTAGGTCAATCACATAGTAAAAAAAAAAGAATCCCTACCTATCCTATAGAAAAGGACGTGTGGGTCTCTATCACATAAGGGCAATTTTGGCATTTCATTAAACAATACCTTACAGACTGGGAATGTATATATATATCAATTATGTAACGTTGACTAGTTCCAAAACCAACCTCTTAATATGTTTTTTGCTTGGACAAATTAAGTTTAAAGGTTGCTTAGTATCTCTGCAACAAGGACGTCTCCTATATAATAAATAATCACATTCAAATTATATGTTCTGGTCATTTATCAAAAAATATATATTTATGTGATGGTCCCCCCTCATTGTAAATGAAAGGCCATAGGCATCCATCCTCAACCAGCAACCTTCAATCAGCCAATTTTCACAGTTCAAAGGGATCCAAAGCATGAGAATCTCTCAACAAGAAGCTGAATAATCCGGGGTGGCCAGAGTCTAGTTGCGGCTCCGATATTTGAGCTCACTTCTAAGCTCGTTTAGTATAACAAGCTGACCTCACAACTCGCAAACTTGGCTCGATTTCAAATTATATATATTTCAAAAATATTTTTATTTTAAAACAAATAAATATATACTACTTTTATTTAGGCTTGAAGTATTGAAATTTATATACCGAAGCTGGGCTTAAAACTCCAACTCGTCCGAGCTCAATGCTGATTTGAATTCAAGTTGAATCAAACTCATGCTCGAGAAACGAGTATGAGCTAAGCTCAAGTTTGAATTTTCATGCTCGGCTCAAGTTCGAGTATACCATAAGTAGCTCAAGCCAAATTTGAGTACCCAAAAGCTCAGCTTATGTCCGCCCTAAATATTAACAGACCTCTTCTCTAACCAACCTATGGGAATTAAATTATTAGGTGGGTAAGTTTCCCTGCAACACGGCACCTAGCTACAAAAAATTTGAACAACACATACCCAATAGTTCGTAGAAATTAATGCTTTAATATACTAAAGAATTGGGTTTTCTAGACAGTTTGACACTAATGGTCAATGCTATTTCAGGCTCTTTCCTATTTCCAAAGGCTGCTCCATGAATGCATTGAGATGCTGAGCTCATAGATATGCGCATGTTATGGAAACAAGAAGCATAACGTTAGTGTCTTAGCCAGCTATGTGCTTTGATTACAACATCTATCGTATCAAACTACGGGAAGGCTGGCCTAAAGGATCTTAATAGTGACATACAAAAAGGTCCTAGATGAATTTTAATATCTTCATTATCAACAACTTGATATCTGTCATCTAGCCTATAGGAGGCAGGAGGCAGTTTTCAGCTTTTCTTTCGGTGGTTTTGTATCCACAATTAAATCCAGCCCCATATTTCTTCAAAATGAAATTGGACCACATCATCTAAACACAAGATTCAGTGTTATCTTCCCTATATGACCATCTGAAAGAGAAAGATTCTTTAAAGAAAAATCATAAGATTCCTCAATCTTAAAACTTAAAAAGAGACCATAACAATAGAATGCTGCCAATACACATTAACAAACAACTAACCTTCGCACAAGTGCACTGATTTCCTTCATTCAATCAAATACTATATGAAAGCAAATTTATCATCGTCCTGGATGCTCATGGATAGACTTCTATTCCCAGTAAACAACCAGCACTCAAAACATAAAACTGCAACTCAAACAATATAGTAACTCTTTATGCTTCTCAAGCAAGGTTTCCCAACCAATAAGTCATTCTATAGCATTTTTTTTTATAACTGATTCTATAGTATTTTAAACTTAAAAGAGCACTGACTGTTATCAGTGACATGCTCGTGTCACACAACCTTAGATTCTTAGTAATACATGGATGAGGCACAAAGTTACACAGCCATAAGTATATTAAATCGTAGTTAAAGATTTACATCATTAACAAGCAAATTTTTAGAACGTTCTCATTGATAGCAAAAGATCATATTAAACATAGCTAACTTTTTTTTTACAAGTAAATAATTAAAAATACTTGACTATAGAGGATTATAATTGTAGTTTGTTCAATGACTTAAATTTTCCATACAGTTCAAAATGCAACAATGATACACGTTAACAGTCTTAAACTCTAGTCATATGAGGATCAAAACAAGGCCATTTACAACAACCAACATATTTTAATGCGAGGATGCAACAAAAATGATTTTGACGATTAGAAGACAGATTCATCAAAATACTCCTTTCAGGCTTGTCTAGTGTTCTTACTCATTGTGCTCGTTAACTTGGCCAATCGTGCTAGGTTTCTCACCAACTCCATCAGCACCCGCCCCTGATGTTTTTGAAGGAGGTGGTTCAGAACATGCCCTCAGGACAGCTTCATTCTGCATGAAAGAGGTATTTCCAGAACTTGAAATACTGCCAATTTGAAAGATGATATCAAGAAAATTATTAGGCAAACACACAAGCACTGCAGAAGCCTACAGGGATAAGAGAATCCACGCTCTTAAATTTCAATGGTATATGAGGCAATGCGACTTGAAGTAATAAACTATGCAAGATCTTAAACATATATGTTTATATGAACTCTCAACTATGCACACTAAAGAATTAAGTATAA
Source organism: Bretschneidera sinensis (assembly GCA_023935145.1). NCBI lineage: Eukaryota > Viridiplantae > Streptophyta > Magnoliopsida > Brassicales > Akaniaceae > Bretschneidera > Bretschneidera sinensis. The sequence continues at coordinate 99,011,411 of CM043701.1, read as the reverse complement.
ATTGAACACACAAATATAAATATATCACTATATCAGCAATAAGACAATGTAACGAAAGCATCTTTTGTTATAGACAGATTGGGCAATTTTGGCTTGAGATAAAATCCTTTTTATTGGGTTGGCCCGTTGGGGGAGAGGGGTAGGTATTCGTGTTTGGCCAATTCTGGCTAGATAAAACTCCTCCTTACTCTCTTTTTGAGGCTGAGGGGGCGTGGGGGTAGGCATTCATCTTGAAGCATGCAAGGTTCAGCCAGAGCAACTTATCAAGAACATACGTTAGAAACTTAGTTATATAGCCAATCTTGTGTCAGCAGGTGAATGTAAAGGGTCGGCTAACAGAATCGAATCAGTATAACCATGAGTCAAAACATAGTAACATAGACATGTAAATTTTGGAAAACCACATACATATCAATAATATAATTAAAAGTTTATATAGCTATCATTATGTTGATAAAAGCACGGAATCACACAAAAGGCATGTATTACATGATTAGATAAGAGGTCCCTTGCATCTGGCACAGTGGTAGGACACCAACTGGGTTCGAATCCCCCTCCCCATATATAATGTAATGATTTCTTTTACTATCAGAACAAAAGTTACATGATTAGATAAGCAGAATTGTAGTTTATGAAAATTTCAAAGGCGAAACAGTAAGTTAATTGAAAAGGTTCTATAAATGAGTTTATGCCAACAGCTTAAAGTGAAATGTTATATGTTTAGGCATCAGCATGCTCCTATGTCTTGAATGAGACTCATCAGACTGTTAGTCCTGATGCATGCTAATCAAACAACTAAGTATAAAATGTTGCAAGAATTTCTTTCATGGTTGATTTCTCTTCAATTGCTGGCCCTCGATTCTTAAACTAAGAAGCCACAGGAATTATACGTGGCTAGCAATCATGAATGCGGGTTCCTATGAGAGAGAAGCCATGACATGAACAGCTTCACTCAGGCCATGCTAGATTTCTTACATACAATTTGTTAAATTCATAGATAAGTTCCAAAAACCAACAATTGCAAAATATGATCTGAATCCAGAAACCACCATCTTATGGCTAATATTGAAAAATTCAGGTTTCTTGAAACGTACTATTCCTTTAATAAAACCAAAATAAGAACCTCAATCCTCAACAGCTGTTCTACATCAGTGTGAGGTATTCTTAATGCTAGCACCAGCATCTGTACTAGCCTCAAGTACAGGAACCATCCTACACTGTATCTATCACCTGAAAGTTAATGAAAAAACTTAGAAATGCCGCCCATCTCATTCCAGCATAGTTGAACTAATCACACGTTTGGATTACTATGTGATAAGTGTAATTTTTACATGATTATTATTACTCATTTACTTATTAAAATTGTTAGTTTTCCTTTATTTCTTTTGATTTTTTTTTATTTGCTTGTGCCGCACTTTTTCCTATTTTGTGTTTTATTTCCTTTTTGTTACTTTCTTATTTCATGTTTTCCTAGTAGTAGAAGTATTTCTCGTTTCAATGCCTTTCCTTTTCCTAGGAGTAGTATTATTGTACATTCATTTTCTTTTCTAGGAGTTTGCCTCTATATACATATATGGCCGGGTGCTCTCTTATTGGGAAGACTTGAGATTTTTCCTAGACAAGAGAAAAAAGAGAGAAGAGAAAGAGAGCGGCTGCCAAGTCTCAATGAATAGAGATCTTCAACAATCTTGAATGCTTCATCAACTTATTTCAAGCAAAAAAAATTTATTCTCTTCTCTTTAGTTTTCTTTTGATGCATTCCAGTAAGAACATGGTTGATTTCAGATTTGTTATGAACTAATTTTATTTTTCTAAGGCTTTGATGTAGTCTAGCTTTGAACATACAAATTAAATTCCAAGTTATTTTATTTCAAAGTTTTTTATGTTGAGCGTTTATCCTTGATCTTATTGCTTACAATTTTCTGACCAATTATTGTTTGATTTATTGAATCATAATGAAACTGATAGGTAATTTGTGATTAGAAACTTTTAGGATTAAACACCATTAGTTGAGCGAAAGATAGAGATACTTTACTGCAATTAATATGATTTTAGATTAAGAAAAATCCAAAGAACTTAATGAATCTTCAAATTATTTAATTTACATAGAAATATGATGAATTATTAGGTGAAGATATTTCTAGTGTTATTCGAGAGAAAACATTGAATAATTAAGGGATTTATTTTTATCAACTTAAAATTTTGGAATTTTATCACAAGGAATAATAAATTGTGTGGGATTAGCTAGGTGAAATTAAAAGTTCTAGATTATTTTTATTATCTCTACAACCTTAAGCTTTATTCTCTTTCCTTTTAATTTATCTTTGTCAAGCACTTTAGTTTAATTTAGGTGGTAAAGTCTTTAAAATTTTCGGTTTTATTTCTAAATAGTAAATAATTTGGTAAATTTCAATACTCAATAGCATAATTAGTCCTTGTGAGTTAGACACTTTTTTCTTTAAAATTTTACAACTTGTTGTGATTTTGTTCACTTGCAAATATTTTCACACCAAATTTTTTGCACCGTTGCCGGGGACTAATTATTTGTAATTGATATTGATTCTAGGTAGATTGTTACTAATTTGGATTTGTTTTTCTATTTCTTTTTTAAGATTGGTGATTAGATCTTAGTTTTGCAGTTATTTTATTTTTATTTCAGGATTTAGGAGTGTATACCCCGATCTCAACCATTAGAGTCTACACTTTTTGATCCCGAGATTGAGAGAACTTTGCGTCAAATCAAGAAAAAGAAGAAGCAAAAAGTCACCGCACCTGCCATCACTATGGCGGATCAGCAAAATGGAGAGGCAAATAAGGCTTTGAGAGACTATCCTATGCCCACGGTTAACGGGGCTACATCTAACATACGGAGGCCGACTATACAAGCTAATAATTTCGAGATTAAGCCAGCGATAATTCAAATGATACAACAAACTGTTCAGTTTGGGGGGCTGTCGCAGGAGGATCTTAATGTTCATATCGCAAATTTTCTAAAGATTTGCGACACCTTCAAGCACAATGGAGTGACGGATGATGCTATTCGTTTGAGACTTTTCCCTTTTTCACTCAGAGAAAAAGAAGAAGCAAGAAGTCACCACACATGCCATCACTATGGCGGATCAGCGGAATGGAGAGGCGAATAGGGCTTTGAAGGACTATGCTATGCCCTCGGTTAAAGGGGCTACATCTAACATACGAAGGTCGACTATACAAGCTAATAATTTCGAGATTAAGCCGGCGATAATTCATATGATACAACAAACTGTTCAGTTTGGGGGGTTGTCGCAGGAGGATCCTAATGTTTATATCGCAAATTTTCTAGAGATTTGCGACACCTTCAAGCACAATGGAGTCACGGATGATGCTATTTGTTTGAGACTTTTCCCTTTTTCACTCGAAAAAGCGAAAGCCTGGTTGAATTCTCTACCACCTGATGTCATTACTACCTGGGAGGAGTTGGCACAAAAATTGTTGGCAAAGTATTTCCCTCCGGCCAAAACAACAAGGCTAAGGAATGATATTACCACATTCATTCAATTTGAAAATGAATCTTTGTATGAAGCATGGGAGAGGTACAAAGATTTATTGCGAAAGTGTCCTCATCATGACCTTCTGGCATGGCTTCAAGTCCAAACATTCTACAATGGTTTGGGAGCTACAAACAAGTCCATGGTTTATGCAGCAGCTGGAGGGGCTTTAATGAGTAAAACTCATGAGGCAGCTTATGAACTTTTGGAGGAATTGGCATCCAACAACTATCAATGGCCTTCGGAGATAGAGCAATGCCAAGAAAGGCGGTTGGAGTTTTTGAACTTGATTCAATTGCCACATTGGTGGCACAAATGACAATTTTATCTAAACAACTAGGTAAGATGAATGTTAATGCTATTCAAACCAGTGTTTTCAGAGGCGAGGGCGTTGGGCGAGGCGTTTTGCCTCAATGAAGCGAGGCGTAAGCCCCGAGACGTTGGGGCGTAAGCCTTTTGAAACATTGAGGCGTTTTGATAAAATAATATTAATTAAATTATAAAAATATTAAAAAATTGAAATAATATTAATTAATTAATTATCAATAAACTTTACTAACTTAAGACCTATGAATGAATATTTATCAAAATATTTTTACAAAAATATCAAACAATTTGATGAAAATTTTAATCACATATGATATTATAGGTACGTTATTATTTGTTGCATATATATCCATTCAACATAGTGGTTCTATTTGTAATGACGTCCAATCAAAATGTTGAAATTTTAAAATTCTACCTAAAAGGCTGAAAATTTAGGTAAGTCTTTTGAATCTTTTGGGATGTTTTGACTTTTTAATAAAATATTATTAATTAATTAATTAGAATAGTAAAATAAAAATAATTTAGTTTTTAATTAATTAATTAATTTTTATCAAAATTTAATACGTTACTAACTCACTATAGTCTGATAATTATAATTTTATAAATATTAATATATAAATTATATGAAGTATAACTTATATTTCTATATTGTTGTAATTTGTAAGTGATTAATTAAATAGTTTGTAATTATTATTAAACTAGATAACATGTATTATATATTTATGAAGTATAATAATATCACATCGGCAGTGCTAGCTCAGTGGTAAGGTTTATGATTATGACATACTAGGTCTTAAGTTCGAGCCGCACCGTAGGGAAGAAGAATTAGCAGTGGCCGACCAAAACGACGTCGTTTTGGTTAAATGGGCTGATATCAGTTGATCCAAAACGACGTCGTTTTGAGGTTGTGATAAAAAAAAACGCCCTAACAATCACGCCCGTGGGTGTTTTACCCGGATTTTGCCCGTGGGCGCGACCCAGGCGCGCCTCAAGTTGGTTTTTTAAAACACTGATTCAAACTAATGTTGTGTGTGATTATTGTGCAGGAAATCACTCAAGTATCGATTGCCAAGTGGGGAATCCGTTTGCTCAACCAAATTCTGAACAAGCTAATTACGTGTCCAATTTCCAACGTCAAAACAATCCTTATTCAAACACGTTCAATCTCGGATGGAGAAATCACCCCAATTTTTCGTGAAGCAACAATCAAGGGACAACTAGACCACCTCAAAATTTTCCACAGCAAAAAAAGAAGCCGACACTCGAAAAGATGTTCATGCAATACATGCAAAAGATAGATTTGGCAATCCAAAACAATTCTTCAATTCATAGCCTTGAGGCTCAAATTGGTTAGCTTTCAAACATTCTTACAGAGAGGACAGTAGGAACTTTGCCGAGCAATACCGTTACCAATCCTAAGGAACATGTCAAAGCAATAGCATTGAGAAGTGGGAGGACAATTGAGCAGCCACAAGGAGCAAGAACCGAGCAAGATAAAGCTGAAAATCATGTGGAGTTTGAGCCAAAGATGGAGGAATTGGAGCAACAAGTGGCTGACCAGCAAGCTGGAAATTCTAAAGAGAATAAAGAAGCTTCAAAACCCACGAATTCTATGGAGTTTACATCTGAAACTAATTCTCCTTCAATTTATGATCCACCGATCCCTTTTCCTCAAAGACTTAAAAAAATAACAAGTTAGATAATCAATTCTCTAAATTTCTTAGTATTTTTAAGCAATTGCATATTAATTTTCCTCTTATTGAAGCTTTAGAGCAAATGCCTAAATATACTTAGTTTTTTTAGGATATTTTATCAAACAAGAGAAAGTTGAAAGAGCATGAGACGATGATGTTAGCTGAAGAGAGTAGCGCAATTTTACAAAATAAGTTGCCTCCTAAATTAAAAGATACATGGAGTTTTACGATTCCTTGCACTATAGGAAATTCTTATTTTGATAAAGTTTTATGTGATTTAGGAGCAAGTATTAATCTTATACCTTTTTCGATTTTCAGAAAGTTAGGTCTTGGAGAAGCAAAGCCTACTACAGCCTCCTTACAATTGGCAGACAGGTCTATCAAGCACCCGCGATGACTCATTGAAGACGTTTTGGTGAAGGTGGACAAGT